>JACEGR010003553.1:0-102903 GCA_014170235.1 Listronotus bonariensis | reverse complement strand
AATACCGGTTTACGCAACAAACGTGAGAGAACAGGTTTTTTTTAAATTGTTTTTCTAAGGGTTAATTTTTGTGTACAAAACGTCTCTCTGCTTTAATATATTTTTTAAATCATTATTTGTATTGAATTTATTGTTTTTTAGACAACTTAAAAAAATAAAAAATTATTGTGATATTTGGTATAATTTTAAGGCATCTAAAAAATAAAACAGAATTTGAAAAAACTACCATTTATTTGTACGCGGGGTAAAGAAGCGCAAACGTGCGCACACTTTCCCCTTCGTGACTTACATCTTAAAAATAATTTCATCATTAAAACCACTTATTTATTTATAATTTAAACCATGAGAAACCATTCATATTATTCAAATACGTATTGGTAAAAAAAAATGAAAAAGAAATCAAATAAAAAATTGAGACATATCGTTTTATTTGCTGTGGCTAAATATTTATAAAAATTATTTGAAAATTAAAACTTGTGCTGCAGTATCTTCTGACATTAGGCTATGGATTCAAATAATGACCTCACTAGTTAATTAGAAGGTTCCAGTCGTGCGGCATTAACAAAGTTCCCTATTTTATCCCCGCAATGGGACATTTCGCCATACGCACCATTACCCGACACGCACTATTACCCTACTTTCCCTTACTGATGATGTTTGTCCAAGTCAATCAGCAATGACAATGTGACGCCATAAGTGGTATTCTTCGAGTTATGATCAATAATTAGTTTTACTTCTATAACTTCGTTGACCTGCAAGTAATCCTGATCATTTGATCACGTGACTGATGCAATTTGAAATATTAAACATTTAGAATGAAGTTACTTGCATAAGTTTCAAAAGAATAGTATCAGTTTCAGTTTTATCATTTTGTTTAGTGATCATGTCTCAAAAGAGCACCACTATAGTAACATTTTGTACTAGGATCAAATAATAATATTGTTTCCGCACTTCAGGGACAAAAGTGATTGTTTTAGTCTCTCGCGTCAGGGACTAAAGTAAAAAGTAACATCCCTCGACGAATTGTATTTGTCCTTTGGTTGCGCTACAAATATTTCGTCTCGAAATAAAAAGTTATACTTTGGTACCTTGACGTATAATTTACTATTATATTTATTAACCAAAACTTAAAATAATTAATTTTTTATGCTACCTAAAACAAAAATTAAAGACTTATTTTAATCGGAGAAAAAATAGTATATGCAACTCGTAGGAGAAGCAAATCTTGGCACTCTTAAAGATTGCTGGAATCGGCTAGAGCCTTGTGACCACTGACTAGGAAAAGGAAAGATCTTTTTTCATATGTTATATATTACGACAGTAGGAATTTAATTTTATTAATTTTCTGGTATATTCCATTATTGTGATAAACCAGTGCTGCCAAAACGTGGGTAAATCGTACCTCCTCCCTAGCATCACGCCCGCATTCCACAGAGCATTGCCTGTGGTCGCGAAGCATGTTTCTTAGCTGACAAAACGAGGAGAAATCATTTTTCAATCAAGCAACTCGGGGACTTGTCACGCACGAGTTGTGTGTGAAAGGGGAATAATTTCCCCTCGATTTGCCAGCCGCCATGCTTTGCGACCAATCGCGACGCTCTGTCAGATGCGGGCGCGATGCTAGGGAAGGGGTACGATTTATCCACGTTCTGGCAGAACTGGTGCCAACAATAATTATTCTTCTATGTGTTTGAAATGTATTTGCATTGGTATTTATTTTTAAGGGAAAAAATATCCCGATAAAAACATTATTTGCAATGCTTATTAAAGACAACTCTTAGACTTTTGAAGAAAAGGTCAAAATTTAAAATAAGGTTTAAGTTTAATTATATTTTTGGGTCTTAAAGTTTCTTCAAAGGTCGTTAATCAAGTCTTTCTTATTTTAACTTTATTCTTTTAAAGAAAATCTTACAAACAATTTTTGTTAAGAAAGTGTTACAAAGTGTATGTTTCCAGACTACAGGGTATCCCACGAGGAACCGCTGCGAAAGATTTCTCGAAAAGAAAGCCTTGGAAAATTTCTAAAATTTGGTAACATTGTTAGCACGGTGTACTTAAAATTCTAAACATATTTTATGTATGGTGTTCTATATGTAAGTCCAGTTTTTAACCTATTTTAAATTTAATGTTAAAAGTGATATTTGCAAGTAATTAGGTACATAACCGTTAATTTTTTCTAAACGAAAGTGTTTAATTCGGGTTGGGTGAAGTTTAAAAAGATCTCCTGCTTTTAAACTAAAAATAACACATACTTTTTTAACTTACTTACTATATCAACTACATCGAACCAAAGTATTTATTGTAAATAATCCTTATTGACGTTTATTTTCGACAAACTAGTAAATATTTGTTTATCATAAAAGTATTTAAATACATTTAAATTATAACACTTAAAGGTATGCTTCTTTTTTGTTTAACTAGGCTAAAATTTAAAAGTTTCTTTATATTATTATTTTACATGGTTTTTATCTTAACGAAAACGCCTTTACTTAACAAATTTTTTAATTCAATTTAGTATTTTTGTAGACATTTTTTTATTGACACAGTCGAAATGATTTTTTTAGGACTTTAACTAAGACATGAAAATTAATTAAAACATCTGTAAAGTAAAAGCAATGTTTATTAAACAAAAACTATGTGAAACATTAATCCAAAGAAACTTTTGAATTTTAGCCTAATTAAACCAAAAATAAGCATAAATTAACGTTTGATTTTTAAATGACTTAAATGTATTAAAATTTTATCTGTCGAGAGCTGGATGAACTGAATATACAAAATCCGTGGGTTTTTTGCCAGTTAATTTAGGCTCATAAAACCTTGTAGATATTTGATTTAGATGATTCTGAAAACTTTACTGTGGCCAATTTTTTAATACCTCCTTCTCCTTGGCAGCGATTAAGTTGATTAAGCGCATATTACGCAGTTATTTTAATAAATATTTTATTAATATTTATTAGTTTTTTATTTATTAAAATTTTAATTATTAAAACATGTATAAATTAAATTATAAAACCGTCAATAATATCACAAAGTAACGTATCTCATTTTTTTTAATTCACAAGAGTACTTTTTGGGTATTTTTTTTTTTTGAACAACTTTTTTTAGTTAAATGTAATAACTTAATAATCATATTTCTATTACTTAAAAGCTATCAAAATCTTATTTTTGCCATTTTGTGCTATTTAGGAGCCACTAATATTTGCTCTAGTCATTTTGCTTTTTTTTTAATGCGGCACTTGATTGAAAAATGAATAAAAAATAATTAGTTATTAATAAAGCAATTATTTTATAAGAAAATCAAAAACACAGGTAAGTATGCAACAGAAATCAATAATTATTTTAAATAATGTAATTTGCTGACATGAGAACTAATATTTATGCTTAGACCTTTATATTAAAATCTTTAAATATTAAAAACTTTAAATATTAAAACTTGAATATTTGCAACTGAAGCCCGATTTTCGACTGTAAGAGAAAAAAAGCTTCCCAATAGATTTTTTAACTATGTCTACTTTTACATGTAATTGAGATAGGCAAACGAAAAAAAAAATGTTGTACCCCTTCCCTTCAAAAATTTCTACTCCCTAATTAGAATTTATTTAGAGGTACTTTTTCTAGTAGGTTTTGTTCAGGTAGATGAAAGGGTCCAAATTTAAAACTGTCATGGTATTTGTGTTCAGTACTGTTTGCAATTTATCCTGAGAAGACTTAGCCCTACGGCACAATGTCTAAAACTTGTTAAACTGTATTATGAAAATCATCATTTTCCGAGAAATGTGTTTCGTACACTTCGGGTAACTTATGGTCCACGCATAATCAGCATACTGAGCCGACTATTGGCTGTATTGAATTATTAGATAATTCTTGACCAGTGAGCCTCATTCAGCACGTAAGGCAGAAAATATAGCGGCAGTAGCTGAAAGTGTACGTGATGATTCTGACGAATTGATTTGGCGCTCGGAGCTTAAGAACAGACCATATTAGGCGCAGTTAAAGCCAATATTTGAAAGACGTAATCTTTATAAAATTATAGTAAAATTTAGTTCTTTCGTATGATATTAAATATTACTTAATATAGTTATTTTTTTTTTAATTTTTAATTTTTTCTCTAATTAATTACCCCTTATAATCAAACGCGACGGCCCCTTCCCTTTTCCCACTTCACCAAACGTCTTCATTATATGAAAATAAAGGGAGATTATAATGTATATTTTCGGAGAATTTGATGATCCAACTTTTAAATTACAAGGATCACAGAATTTCTTAAATCTAAAACTCGTCAACACGCATTTGAAAACAATCACAGGATAAACTGGACGGCTTCAAGCATTTAAGCAACATGTTGCGACTGATTCACAATAAAGTATTGGCATCAAGTTATAGAAATATGTATCAGCAACACGTTTTTGTAACATGTTAGTAAGTAAGGACTTGGCAAGCCGCGTCTTTACTTGCTACACAACACTGTTATTACCAATGTTATCTTACATGATTTTAGAATTTTATAAAAAAGTATTAAGTTATTTGTTCTTTTCAACAAATTGTTTGTTACCGCAACAATGTTGCGCGAACATGTTGCAACGGGTTCACAATAAAGTATTGGCATCAAGTTATAGAAATATGTATTAGCATTACGTTTTTGTTACATGTTACTAAGTGACGACACGGCTTTTGCTTGATGCTGAAGTGTCTTGAAGAAAACTTTAAATCAACTAACTCATCACATGATTGTATTATAAATAATAAATATACCAGCAACCAATTATCTTTGTCACTATGGCACTATTACACAACAAAAAATTTGACACTTAAAATCAAACGCTTTTCAGGATTTTCTAAAACTAAAGCTTACATTTTAAAATTTTAGGTACAAATAAAAGTTAACTTTAAAATTTAAAATTTTTATTTAGTTTTATCTTTAAAAACAGCGTTTAATAGGAAAAGTTACAACTCTCATTATGGTCTCGCTTGTGACATCACTAGTATGATAAAGAAGTGCTTTTATTTTAGCCATCGGACGTGGTCACATCAAAAAGCATACATACATGTCGTCACTTTAATTGTAAAACCACCTTACTTCAGTTTTAATGAAACATGCGATGCAATATTTAGCCTTAGAAAATAAGGCTTAAGATGGCATCCAAGTCACATTTTTTAATAAAAGCTGGAGTTAGGTGATTTTACAATTAATTAAATATGAAAAAATGTGATTTTGGTGCCATTCTTAGTCTTATTTTTATAAGGCTAAAGATGGCATCACATTTTTTATTAAAACTGAAGTAAGATGGTTTTACAACTAATTAATTAATAAAAAATGTGACTTTGGTGCCATCTTTAGCCTTATTTTATAAGGCTGAAGATGGCATCACATTTTTTTATTAAAACTAAAGTTAGGTGGTTTTACAATTAAGTAATTATTAAAAAATGTGATTTTGGTGCCATCTTAAGCCATATTTTATAAGGTTATAGATGACATCACATTTCTTATTAAAACTGGAGTTAGGTGGTTTTACAATTAAGGTGACGATGTACTAGATCCAGCCAACTATGTATGCAAACTAACATAAAAAAGGGACCACTTTGTTGGTCATTAATTATATTTTCCTCTAAACTTTTTTTTAATCATAAGAAAATATAGCATATAGCATTCCTGAATACAGCTTACAGTATTATTAGAAGAACCGTTTACACAACATTTTTTAAATTTTATTAAGTTAACTTTTTCAACCTAAAAAAACATTTGGGATCACCTCTTTCAACAAAAACCAGTTTTAAAAATAATGCAAAACCAAATGGACAAATTCTATGCGACTTGATTGATCATTAGCGGTCGAAATATGGTGACTTTACCCAGTCTTGCCAACTTTTTCCAGTTTCATGCTCTGCTTCGCGTCCTCGCCCTCAAACTGCATAAAGTCGAGGTTTTGTCTCAAGCTTTTCAAGTATATACAGGGGGCGTTTCAAAACGTAACAAAGCTAATTTTGGGTACCTCAGATCACTTACGCAAAAACGCTCAGACACGTCAATTTTGTATTTCAGGGGAAAACATTTTTTTGCAACTTTGACGCCCTAAACTGCAACTCTCTAGCAGGGGTAAAACTCACCCCCAAAATCTTTAATGAAAAGAGGGGGCGAGTGATACCTTAGTTTGAAGACCTCCTGACCCTAATTACAACTGCAAAGTTTAAAGTCTCTGAATATTTTTGTTGATATCAGCTTGTTAATATTTTATTATTTTTATTTAATAATTTTAAATGACCTGTAAGAGCAGTTTGCTTAAAACTCAAGGGGTATGATAAGGGTTTACGATCTTTAAACAAGTATATCAATTAATCTTTTGAGCGAGGGTGTGATTCACTCCTCAAACTTAGGGGTAAATCACAACCTTTAATTATTATCCTATTTAGAAAGTTTTAATATTTCCTTAGTTTAAATAAGCTTGCCTTTACAGATAATTTAATAAAATTCATAAAAAATTGATATTAAAATTTTGACAAGCTGTCATATTACCGGAAATAACAGCAGATACGTCAGATCTTGGCAGTTGGAATCAGGGTCAAGAGACCTTTAAAATAAGGTATCACTCGACCCCTCTTTCCATTTAAGATTTTGGGGTGAGTCTCACCCCTGCTAGAGAGTTGCAGAGGGTAAAAGTGGAAAATTTTGTTCCTCCTCAAATAAAACAATTAACGTGTTGACTTATATGATGTAGAGTGCCCAAAATTGGCTCTGTTTTATTTTCAAATGGCCACTATATTTATAAATTGACCTTGGTTAGAGTCAAAAATCCTAATTTTCTTTTCCGAATTATAATAAAATTGTAAAACAAATGCATTGCAGTTTAACAGGTAATTTATTATTAGCACTAAAAAAGATTATTCCATTAAACTAAATACCAAAAAAAAACATTAAGTGGGCTTTAAGAATAATAAACTTTTTCCTCGTTATCATTGTGTTTATAATAATAAAAAAACCTAATTTAAAAACGACAACCTTTTAATTTTTTTATAATTCCTTTGTTGTCAAGACAATTAAAACTGGCTTGGTTAATTTTAGAATTAGTAAATAGAATTAAAAGAGCTTTAGAAAATCTGCGGCGTATTTAAAATAACGCAAAGGAAGTTTTTGCGACGAAACTACAAAGAAAAACAAATTATTTAAAAAAGATAAAGCTATTGTTTGCGTGTGATTAAAAGAGGTCAAAATAAAATAAGAAATAAAAATCAGTAGATCAACCTTTTGATTCAGAGGTTAATAATCTGAGTTACAAATCTTAAAAGTAATAACCAATAAATAAATAGAAGCAAAGTATTAAAATTGTATTTATTTGTATGTTTAATCATTATAAAAAAGTTTTTAGTGGAATAAAACATGTAATTCTTTTTTTTTTAAATTATAAAAAAATGCATATAATGTTAGAATTGAAAAATCCATCCAGTCGTCTTTAATTGAATAATTTTGATCCTGAGTAACAAAATATCTTCGCTCTATCTAATATAACCAGTAAAGATATGTACCGGGTGTCCGGATTTTTGCAATTGCAGGGTATCTTGGTTAAAAAGATAAAGACTTGCTGCTTTTGCGAACTGTTGCTACTTTTGGTGAAGCGAAAAAAATTTTCATGGACCTCTTAATTTTTTTTGCGTTTTTGGCTCCTTCTTTTATTTTAGTTGTGCTGTACCAAAGTAAGAACTAATGTTAATAGATATTTTCACATAAAATCCAGTGCTGTAGTTAAATTTTTTAAAAATTTTATATTAAACATATGTTTTTTCTTATGGATTTCTTATTTGTTAAATTATAGGAAATGATAGCTTAAAAGTATATAGTACCCATTAGTTATTTTTAGACCCTAATTAATATTAAAATTAAGTTGTTTATAAGGCCTTACATACCTAAAAATGGTGGTATTCTAAGCTAAATAAAAAATATCTTGTCCTAATGTCGGATATTCCATGTAACTATTCGATTTTCTAAAGTGATAATTACAGAATTTTAGACTTCCATTTTCTTTATTTTAACTATTTACACACTTGAAAATGAACAGAGATAGGACTGCCCAAAACGTTGTGTGAATAGTTAAAATAAAGATAACTATCCCATATTAGGCAAATTGTCTTTTGGTTTAGTTTATAAGACCAAGAAACGTAAATATAACTTTTTTGCATGCAACAAATAAAGTGAACATATTGTAGACTTTAAACTATAGAGTAGAGTAAAATTTAATAATTAACCTAAATGTCTAAAAACTGCGTCATCAAATATCACTTGTAAAAACTTGAAGTTACACAGTTTTAAGAAAAGACTTTACAGCCATCTATATTTTATTTTTAGCATTAAAATATTATTCCGTGGCTTAAATTTAGCGATTTAACTGCAAAGAGGTTTTTTCATTATCAGATTACTGATCGTCACTTTCTAATATTATAGGCAACTATCCGATATAGGGACACTTTACACTAAGTCCTTGGTTATTTAGGCCTGAGCTGCAGACACAACAAAACCGACTTTGTATATTTTCATTTATTACAGATTTTTAACAGAATTTATGATAATAGTCACTTAATACAACGTACGCCGTACACTGCATGAGTAATAGGTTTTGTTATATCGGCCAGTAAAACAAGCACTATTAGTCACGCATATTCACATGCCGGTATTTAGATAGATAGCTTCTTTCCGTGACATTGCCTATGTGTTATGTTATTTAGCTGAACCGGTATGTAAAACTTGTACTACAAGTGACAATCTACAAATGCTCTTGGTGTTTCCTACCATTTATACATATCTCAGTCTCCATATCAACTTGCCCCCCTGTGCCATCAGCTGGCGACGCCCCTGGACACACCTATAATACACTTAAAGTTTGGATAAAAAGAGCAGAAAAAAGTAAAAAAATATGTTTTATTTTAAGAAGGAGATAAGAATACATAAAACTATAGACTCAGCTTGAGAAAAATACTTTTTACATTATTAAGGGCATGTAAAGTGCTTTTGCATTTTCCGATTTAATATGCCCCGCTTTTTCTCAACCATTGTGAATGTGAGTTGTGAAGTGGCGGCTCGTGATTTTAGAACTTAACGGTGCTGCATGAAATCAAATTTTTTAAAAGTAAAATATAAATTAAGATGATTTAAACTAAAAATACCAGATGACTGCTATAATATAATAGTTGCTTGTAATAAAACATTATTAGTAAACTAATTCAAATAAAATCTTATAATTTTTGAAAGCATATACGTGTTTCTAGCAATATTTTCGTTATGCCCAGTGATATTTTGCCAATGTGCACTATCCAACTGTTGCTTAGAATGAATATAAAACTTTTTTACTCAAAGTCACTTCTGCCACTTTTTATCAAGTTTAATTCAGCTTCAAATAATAGACAAGTAAAACCAAATAAACAAATTTTTGCATCTTGTAATCCACGGATATTTTGAATAAATGTCTAAATTAATCTTTCGTACTTTTCCTACTTCTTAAAATGCACGCATGTTTAGTTCCGTTGTAGGACGACCTTATTGTTTTTTTTTTTTAAATTTTATTACCACGATTTGGTAGAGAAAATTTCTGATGTATGGATAAAATCTCCACAACAAATAATTTAATAAAAAAAAGCGGTAAAAACAATCCATCACACGTTGACCACGTTTATCCGGCTTTGCGTTTACATATCTTGGTTTTGATGACTTGCAACAAAACTAACCATTTATGAGTAAGACGAAAGGGAAACTTTTGAGGTGCTGCAACGTCTCATTCACGTCATATTGTAAATTTAGTTTAACTCATTATTAAAGTGACTGAAATCACATGACCTAGCAAATATAGATAACGTTAAGCTGCGTCCAGACTTGCAACAATTTACCAAAAATTCGTCCAAACCAACAACAACAATAAACCAACAAACTTTGAATCACCGGCAAATAATTCGCCAAGTCCTTATAACGACGTGATTTTGGTTCACGTCTTTGTCCGCGTTATCTGGCGGGGCATGCGGCGTGGAGTGGCACGGCGAATTGTTGGAAGTCCGGACGCGGATTTAGGAGGTAAAAAAGCAGCCCGTGCCAACGTAAATATATTTGTAGATTTTAAAAGTGACGAGCAAGTTAATATATTTGGAGAAAATATAGTAGATATAATAATGGCTAATAATATTAAAACATTAAAGCAAAATATTTATTTTAAGACATCAAGAAGTTAAAAACCGCCACTATCCGGGTCTGATGCGGTCTCGGTGCGGTTATATGTTTATTCTCACTGTATCTACCGTTCACCTTCCATATCCGCGACGTTCCCTTTGCATAAAATATTATTCCACGCAAATTCAATAGTATATGACCACTATTTGTTCTGTTTAATTACCGTTTTCGAAACTTCACGTTCTCACATATTTTTTCGGCGCGACGTGTCAGGGGCGGTATGGATATTGTGAATATTGATACTTTGCGTTTCAGTCATCCTGAAATAAACTATCCCAAGCAGCAAGCTGACGTCATTATGACGTCATTTTTAAGTCATTTTTGGTCATAGGACGTCATAGACCTATGCAAATTATGACGTCATTTTAGCGTCATTTTAATGACGTGTTTTTGACGTCGTTGAAGTGACGTGTTTTCGACGTCATTTTTTGGTCATACTAGCTCATAAAAATCTAATGACGTCATGTTTAGAAAATTCGCCAGAAAAAAGACTTATAATTTTACAAAATTGAAATAGGAAAAAACTTTACCGATAGATGGCGTAATGGATAATAAACTGGTACGTTTATTCAACATCTTCGCTTTTTATCGCCTACACTGTATCCATGAGACCAAAATAGTTCGAGACCTGGTGATCTCAATTAGCTTTGATATAAATATCTTCCGCTAGTGTAAAAACCTGCATCTTCAGGTTGTAAAGTGTCCCGAGAGATGCGACCTTGGAGTACAAGGAAATTGCAAGTAGTAAGGAGTTTAATCCTATATCAATTTTCAAATAAAATACTGTATCATTTTAGCTTTAAAAAAAAGTGTTTGCAGCAATTTTTCGTCATCTTAAAGACGTCATTATGACGTCATAAACGGGACGTCTTTTGTCTGTGATTTAGGGAGGTCAATTTAACGTCATATTATGACGTCTTCGCTGACCAAATGTGGCCAAGAATTACTAAAGAGACGGCAATAAGACGTCAGCTTGCTGCTTGGGATAGCATCAAGTAAGTATAATAGATGTTTTATCCTAGCTATTTTGCTCTTTTTAAACCTAGCACTATCTGAAGAGACACGATTTTGGTTGTAATGACCAGACAGATCGCTTCTTTGATTTTGATGATTTTTACAATGCTACAGCAGAAATCCTATTTTTTTAAACAAAAATGTTTTGTTTTTGTTTTAAGTCCTTCTCTTAATAATATCAACTTTTTTTTATAATTTTGTTGCTACGGTATAGGGTGTTTAATTTTCGATGGTCTTTTGATCTACAAAGAACAACTGTAGAGAAAACAGTTTATTGCTATTACGATCCATCTAGGAGCTACGTATTGATTTCCAGATATTGACTGTTCTTACAACTTTTTTAAGTCGTTTGGTATTAAAGTTATAAAACAACTTTAAATAGGGTAAATATGTGTTTTGATCTGTATAATACCAATATTTAATTACCTGTTTTATATTTTGCTAGTTTTTACACTTTCACACTTTTCACAGACTTTATATTTAGAATAAAAATTAGCAAATTAGGATATAAACAAAAGTCTTAGTTAATGTAATAAATAAAATTTCAAATTATAAGTAAGATATCCGTGTTTTTTAATTTTCCTTTTTATTTTTAAATTATTCTTGTAATCACAATAAGTCTACATAATACAAAGATTATAAAAATTATATAGTTAATATCTTTGTAAATGCTTGACGGTTATTAGCAAAGCATGCCTAAGTCACGCTCCATAATCACGCCTAAAGGGCTAGTGACAACACTTATATTTTGCAAACTTTGGCATAAGTATGAAATAACCATCAGTGTAATTTTAATTCCCAAAAAAATTAATAAATTTACCATACAGCAAAATTTTAATTAAATAAGTCTAAATAAATAAATGACATCTGATTGGCAATTGCCGAGCAGCAACGCCATACTCCAGCAAGTCAAACATCTGATAATATAAAATAAGTAACATGGTATCATTTTAATTAATCTTCGGAAATGCGAAAACCAATATTTCAATACTTATTTTTAATAAAAAAATTAATTAAAACAGCATATAAAAACAATGATATTGTAATGATGCCCAAGTCTTTATTGATCGAAATTTATTTTTAAAGCTTTTGAATAGTATTGGGAAAATGCCTCCTAACTTTTGATGTAAAAATGTAAAAGCTACTTCTTTTTCTTTAAGCAATCATTTAATTTTTCATTAAAATACTAGTTACTTTTAGGTTTTTAACAAGAATATAAGAATAAAATGAAAAGAAATAACAAGAACATAAGTATAAAATAGAAATAAATAAAGGGGACTTTTTAACCGTCTCGTCTCCAAAAACGAGGAGGTCCTCAATTAGCCTGTATGTTTTTTTGTATGTTACACAATTACCTTTGCGTTTGTAAACCGATTTTATTTTTTATATAAAAACGTGTAATTCCACGGTGGTTCCATAAAAACCAATACAGGATCGCAAAAGCGGAAGGTACTAGACCAATTTTTTTCTGTCGTACGTTGTTCGTCCGGCAAAGCTGCCTCTAGTAGGAAATATGCTCGATAACAAAGGGGTGCATTTAGAATTGACAACCTTGGGGTAAAAAATCACAGGTAGGTACGTGTAACTTCCTTTAGTTGTTAGTTAAGTGCTATAGACGGTCATGTAAAAAAGTCACATTGTGGGGGTTATAGTTAGTTTTGGTAAGTTAAACCTTTTTTTGTAATTTGCTTTTTAATTTACTTCAAACCAATCAAACTACACGTGCTTGTGCTTTTTAATGTAGTCTGTGTTTTTAGTGTATGGTTATCGATTTAATAGTAGTAATAATTAAATAAAAAGCAAAAAATAAACAGTTAAAAAAATTAAACCGACTTTTAGTCAATAATAAAAGTCGCAAAAAGAAAAATTAATAATAAAAGCAATAAGTCATGTAATAACATATGTGCAACTACTTAATTTTAATAACTAAATAAACAAAAGCTTTTTATGCTTTAATACCATAATATGGTGTTACCCAACTTCTTTTTATTTTTATTATTTACTTTTTATTAAATTTTATTATTGTCTTAAATAAACTTTTTATTACAATTTAAACTGCGTTTTACGTACAGGTTTATTGATTATTATTTATTTGATACCATAACAGTCTAATTTTGAAGATTTTACACTTAAAAAATGACCCCTCCTTAAATACTATATGCCCATTATACGTTCAATAAATCGACGTCTAGTAAGAGGCGAACTTACGGTACATGCATGTGAAGTGTAAAACCATTTCCCCCTTAGCATGAATGAGAAGGTATGTTCGTGTTAGAAAAGCTCTATTTTGTCGTGTTTTTAAGGCATATCGTTAGGTAAACCCCTCCCCCTCTTAGCATTTCTGAAGAAAGAAAAAGAACATGTTTTAGTAACAAAAATCAGTAGTTTTTATGGTTTGGATAAGAAAAACCTTTTTTCGTCTTTAAATAAAAGAAACAATTTTTACTGCAAATTTCTTTGCCGTAAACCACCTTCATTAAAAGCTATGAATAAGTTCGTCGTAATATAGTTATATAACTTTTAAGGAATGACAGATTCGGAGATTTGTCTGAAGTCCGATCCTACAACAATTTTGTTAAACAGGCATTCTAAAGGTCAATTCTCACTATAAGCATAAAAGCGGCAAATCTAAAGGTCAATAATTATCACTATATGTCCTCTTTACCTCATATATTCTTTACGTTTTCTGGTTAACATCAAATTTTGTTCTCACTATACGTCACGTTTACCTCCCATACCTGTTCCGTACACTTCGTAATATCGGCAGTACATATCGAGGTTACTTTCCGTCTATGTTTATTAGTATAGATATTTTGTTCAGGTTTGGTAACATTTTACTTTAAATAGGAATAAAAAAATTTAAGCGTGTGAATTTTTCAGGTTTGCAATAAAATGTGAAGTTTAATGTTATAATAGCAGCTATATATGAAGACAAACCGAGGACAAAAATAAACATCGGTTTCGGACAACACCCTACAGTGTTCCAGGTGGAAATTGTAGCCATAAAACAATGTGCTAGGGAAATCCTCAAAAAAGTTACATGGGTAAAACCATAGTAATTTATTTGGACATCCAGGCAGCCATCAGGGCGGTAAGTTTATGCAAGATCAGCACTAAGCTGGTGCAGGACTGCGTGCTCTGGAAGAGGTGGGTACGTCCACCAAGCTAACTATTGCCTGGGCACCAGGCCATGAGAGCCACAAGGGTAATGAGGAAGCCGATAAACTGGCTAAGGATTGTGCTGGCAGGGCAATGGTAGGCCCTGAGCCCTACTATGGTATTCCGTCATGCCAAGTAAGGTCATCTATTAGATCATGGATCATGAGGGAATCCCAAGTTAGGTGAATAAGAACACCGGAATAGCGTCAAGCGAAATAAAGGCATACTCGCCGGTATTAACGAAAGACCTTCTGAATTACAACCGAAAGGCAGTAAGAATTATAGTGGTTCAAGGTCATTGCAAACTGAATAAATACCTGAAAACAATAGGCCTGGCAGAAGAAAACCTATGCAGGTTCTGCCAGGAAAAAGAAGAAACCGCTGAACACATATGGTGCTACTGTGAAGCCCTTTGTCGTCTGCGGTTTGCAAGGCTGGTTGGGGAAAAAACTAAAGCAGCAACATTTATCGAGGAGCCAGTTTCAAGGTTGTGAAGTCTAATTAAAAAGACCGGCTTGGATAGTGTGCTCTAACATAGGTATAAAGGATACACAATGAAGCTGTTCAAGTTGCAGTGTAAGAGAATTTTCAGGACACTTTCAAGCTAATCTAATCTAATCTAATCGAATCTTATCCAATGGTACCGCTTTTTTATTATTTTACAATTTATTACAGCAACATAAAAACCAAAGACAAATATTGTTGTCTAGCGGTAGGATATTAGGTCCTGCCGTTAATGCCCTGCCTGAAATTAGGACTACAGTAAAACGCACACGCATGTATAATTTAATTGGTTTGAAACACTATAGATGATCATGCAAAACTGTCTGGGGGGTCATGGTTGTTTTAGTTTTGTTTTTATCTTTGGACAATCCACGAGGGCTAAAAGCCTAAATACTAACGTACCGTGGGTGTCTTCAGCAAGGTAAAAGAAGTTTGTTAACACGGGACTTAAAAACTTGAAGATTTGTAGGGAAGGAAAGACATCCGCGCACAGCAGGTTCCACAATTTAGAAACTCTAGAAATAAAAGAGCAAACAAAGTGAGAAGTTCGAGGCCTGTCCACTTAAACTGTATAAGGATGCAAACGTGCGACCCGCGAGTTTTTCTGTTGAGAGCTGCATGTCGGGAAATTATACTAAACAATTCTTCGGAGGAGTTGAAGAACCTATAAAAAAGCGATAGATTTCCTCAGGCCCGACGATGGGCAAAGGATCGTTAAAAATATGAAAAGCTTTTTTGAAAAGAATAAGAAAAGCTTAGTATTGTGGAGGACGATACATTCCCTGGATATGAACAATATTTCAGAGGGGGTCGAAATTGGGATTTGGTTGGTTAAATCTTGTTTTTTTCTTAATTCACTTTATTAATTTAAAAGAAAAAAGATTTAACTTACCAGAACTAACCATGACACCCACAATGTGACAGTTTTGCATGACCATCTGTAACGCTTCAAACCAATTAAAATACACTTTTTTAGTGTAGTCTCTACAATTACATTTAGTACATACAAGTAATAATTTAAGCACAGTGGCCAGGTATGTTATAAAGCACATGAAAATTGCCCTACTGTCTGTACAGGGTGGTCCATTTTGGTTGCAACAACGGGGTATTTCAGTTATTAAAAATAAATCCTTACGGTTTTTGCAAAGCTACTTTTTTGTAAAACGAAAGAAACCATAAACAAAGCCGTCCTAGCCCTCTTAGTTTTTAAGCTACAGGATGATTTTGAAAAGGTACTTCTTGCATCTCAGTTGTCTAATAACGTATCAAAAAGGTTAAAACTGATTCTAATATAATTTTTTTTGTAGAACGCAGTGGCGTCAGATTTTTAAAAATATTATTGGTTTTAAAATACTAACCAATATTGTTTTCTTTTTTAATATAACATCTTTTTTATTTTTCAAAAAACAATTTGACTTTTTACAAGCTTTTTAAAAATATATATCGTTATAGGTTTATTTTTATAAACAACGACAAAATTCTTAATTTTCATATTTCATACCCAAAATTTTGCAGTAGGCCATGCAAAATAAATCAGTTACTTACTGATTTTTTTTTGACCTGATTACTGTAGTGGTGCTTACGCCACAATTTTTAAAATTGGTTTTTTTTTAAACTTAAAAATGTTTTTTCTTTTTATATAAATTTAGGTAGGTAGAACAATTTATTAGTAAATGGTATTTATTAAATATATTTTTAAATGTATTGTTGGCATATCCTATTTTGTTTATTTTTTATTTAAAAGACACCTATTTATCTATTATATTTACTGACATTTGTAATAACCGCAACACATTTTTGTAATAAAAGAAAAAGCATAATTAAAATGAAATAGCAAAATCCAATTTAAAAATTTGTGACGTTAGCACCACTTTAATAATCAAATCAATACAACAACTGTTAACTGATTTGTTTGCATGGCCTACTGCAAAATTTTGGATGTGAATTATGAATATTGATGGGAATGTTGTCGTTGTTTATAAAAAAACCCACAGTGTTAAATATTTTTGGAAAGCTAGTAAAAAGATTTTTTTTTATTTGACAAATATACGGGGTCTTCCATTAAAAAAAAACATTGGTTAATCTTTTCAAAACAAGAATACTTGAAAAACTCTGACTCCACCACTGCATTCTACTTAAAATGTTATATAAGAATCCGTTTTTACCTTTTTGTTACGTTATCAGCCAACTGAGATATTAAGGGTATAGCCTGTTTAAAATGAATTGGTTTGGCAAGAAATATAACAAAAAAGCCAAAAGCCTGTGATACATTTAATTTTTAGTCCAGGGGCATACTTTTAAATACCCACAATTTTTTGAGCCCTATATTTTACCTAATATTTAACAACTAAAAATTGATTTTTAATATTTACCATACATTTTTTTCCAAAAACTAAGCAATGATAATAATATAATATTAACAATTATCCATTTACTACAAAGGATGGAATAAAAAGTTATAAAAGTAAGCCATAAAAACTATTAAAATTGAAATGGCCCCGGACTAAATAAATATTA
Source organism: Listronotus bonariensis (assembly GCA_014170235.1). Lineage (NCBI taxonomy): Eukaryota > Metazoa > Arthropoda > Insecta > Coleoptera > Curculionidae > Listronotus > Listronotus bonariensis. The sequence goes on along the minus strand of JACEGR010003553.1, from coordinate 85,508 downwards.
TTTTCTTTAAAACAAGTTTTTTTCTTAAATAGACAAAAATGACCGAGGCAGATAGCTCGACATAGTGCTTTGGTTACAGGGTATTTATTTTAATTTTAAAGTGAGATTTTTATAGTTTGTTATCGTTGTTCAATTAATTTTTTTATCTTCTATTTTGTTGTTGATAATGTGTTTATATTTTTTGTGGAAAAATGATATTTTAAAGACATCTTGGCGACACCAGCGCCGACATCTTTAAAATTACTTATTATACCAGATATGCAATATTAGGAATTTAAAAACAGCGAATAACTTTAAATATTTTTGCTTGCTTGGAATATCGGACAATACTAGTTTTAAAAGAACATGCGAATTAACTGAACTTTCGCAAGCAACAATTTTTCGTGTTTTTAAAAAGTTGTTGTTGACGATATAAAAAAATATAAAATCACAAACTCAAAAAGTGGAAACGACATAATCCGATGAGCTATAATGGTTTATACTGTATAAGTCATTTTAAAAGTTATATCGACCAGTAATGCAACAACAAAACATGAAGTATTACTTACCTAATTCAAAATGTTTACATGCTAGTATTCGCGTTAGACTCTCTTTTCTACGCATTGCCTGTTTACATTTCTGACTAGCTAATTCTGTATAAGAGTAATGTGGTACCTACATTAATAGTTATAATGGAAAAAAAACGAAAATTATTCTGATTACAACTATAAATATTTAAAAACAGTTTTAATATTAAAATGAAAAATATTTCGAGTAAACATTGTCATTAGACAAAAACCTCTTTGGTAATTATGCAGGTGATAATTCATATTAAGTTGGTCATTACTTACTTTAAACAAAATATTATTTGGCTTTTCTCCAGAATAAAATTTAAAAGTTTATTTAACATTTTAAGAAAATTAAACTTTTTATACATTATGAAGAAACAATTCTGCTCTTACATAATATAATAAAAGTTATTATTGCTTTAAAAGAAATAAAATAATGAAATATTCAAAATTAAGTTACTTACAATACAAAGCTTTCAATCTATAAACAAAGGTTCATTGGCACTGGGTTGAAATCATTTTAATGCAATAAAATAAAATCTTAACAAGACGCCAGACGAGAACTGGGCCAATGGTTGCGTCTCAAAAATGTGGTAAATAGTTTACCAAAAATGTGGTAAACAGTTTACCTAAAAACTTATAAACTTGTTAGAAAACTGAAAAAATTAAAAATAAAATGTCTGATGGACATTTTAGAGTTTGACATTACTTTTGAAAAATTAACTGGTAAAAGATACACCTATTAGGTATCTTAACCAGATAAAAAGAATAGTAAAAAATGTTTAACCATATAATAAAGTATTTTTATGTTTTATTTGTTTTCTGGGAGATTAAATTTAAAGTATGTTATACAATGTGTCCCAGGATAGGTGTTACAAGAGGACAAATGGACCAAAAATTGTTAAATTTTAAAACGTCCTTTTGGAAAAACTGTTTGCATGATCCAAAACTAATAAATACAAAATTTTACTTCAAAATTTATGTCAAAATATGAAGGTAAGCAGAGTTAAGAAAATGTAGTTGTCAATTTTTTACATTGCGCAATACAACGTAAATAGGGGCAAGAGGGTGCAAAATTTAAAAGAAAATATATTGATTTTAAATATTCTTTAAAAATTTGCTTTTTTTTTTTTTGACTTTAATTTTTTAATTTTGACATAAAATTTAATTCTCTACAACATTTACTTTTACAATTTAGTCCTATTTTTAAAAATAAAGATACTTTACTCTTGGTCATTTTTCATATTTTTATTTATAACTCGCCCTGTATATTATCAATCGGAGTTAAATTTTGTATTTATTAGTTTTGGATCATGCAAACACTTTTTCAAAAGTACGTTTAAAAATTCCATTTGTTCTATTGTAACACCTATCCTGGGACTCACTGTATATAGAGCAGGTGAAAGTGACGTATCTTAAAAATACTTCTTTTCTAGCTAGGAGCCAAAAACTTTATGCAAAACGACATATATGAGAATAAAAATAAATCCTATAAAATCAAACCTGTTTATAATAATTTATCATTTGGATTTTAGCTTTTTTACCAAAGTCAAAGATAACAATAATGTCAAATCTTTCGTTCTGAAAACTATTTAAAAATAAGGTGGGACAGTTTGTAAAATTACCGACGACGTAGGTATTCTAACCTTAATTTTTTTTTATATAAAGATATGGGTACAAAATAAATAAGTTAACAAATTAAATTAATTTATAAAACCTATACTAAACTATTTGAGTACGCCTATGGTAATCAGGCATTTTTGCTTCTCCAATTCAGTTTGATAAAACTACACCTGAAACTGCAAAATGTTTAAAATCGTTCTGTAGCTAAAAACTAAGATGGCTATGATGGCATCTTTTGTTTCTACAAAATAGTAGCTCAGGTTTACGAAAACCGCAATATTTATTTTTAAATAACTGAGATACTCCTGTTGCAACCAAAATGGGACACCCGGTACAAAGACAGGTTGTGCCATAACTGTATGAGCAGTTTCAATATCCAAATAAAACAAACATTAAAAAACTTACACATATTTTATTAACATTACTTTAAACTACAAATAATAAAAATTTTAATGACCTAAAAATTATATTTTTCAAATGAGGTCCCTCACGTTACTGATATTCTTAATCCGGAGTTGCATGCAACCAAAATGGGACACCCCGTACAAATACTGTTACTGATACCTAGTACAATTTTACATTCGTAGAAAAAAAATCTCTCAAATGTAACGTATTTGTAAGTTATTGTTAATTTGGCATTAATTTTACAAATTACCATGTCTGATACACCTGTTACGTGCCAAACCTTGTGCTTGCGGAATAAGCATCTGTGTGCTAAAGGCGCTTTTTGGTTAAATACCTATATTGGATAGCATGCTTATACAGGGTGGGCCAAACAGTGACGTTCAAACTTTAAAGGCTAATTTTACACTGAAAAATATGAAAAAACTTTATTTAAAAATTGTCCTAAACGTCTTAAAGGGGAGGAATGAAACCTTTGTATTTCGTGCAATTGTTTAATAAAATCTAAAATGCATAGCAGAGCGCTTTCGGAAAATCCATCTTCAGTGCTACTTGTCAAGCAGGAGTCACAGCTTTGGAGTGCATAAAGCAAGTCATAATTTAAATTACTGTATCACATTACACATAAAACAATCAACACATTACAATAAGATAAATTAACAAACATCCCTCAGCGGGGGTTAAAATTTAAAACATTTTTACAAAAGCACAGCCTTGTTTCTACCATTTTGCTGCAATTGCAGCACAATGGTAAATGCACTCCAAAGCAGTGACTCCTGCTTGACAAGTAGCACTGAAGATGGATTTTCCGAAAGCGCTCTGCTATGCATTTTAGATTTTATTAAACAATTGCACGAAATACAAAGGTTTCATTCCTCCCTTACATTCTTACGTGCACACAGCCACACCCTTTTCATTTTCACTAAACGTCTTAGTTTTCGAACTACAGTGTTAAAAATAAAAAGAAATGTTGTTTTTTAATAATAACTTTGAAACCAATTAAGATATTAAAAAAATTTAGGAGACGCCTTCAATGCACCAGAACAACCAGAATTTTTTGGCATACAAGAAAAAATTAAAATATTACCAGTATCGTCCATGAGGGGTTTAAGGTTAATATTTTGTTAAAAAAATGGAACGCCACAGAATTTTTCTAAAATAAAAATTAAAAATTAATTTAAATAAATAAAAACCATTTTTCGGCATGGTCAAATCTCTATTTAATTAAAGAATAAAATATCGAAGTTAATTTTTTACTATAGAATTTGATATTATCAATATTACCGTGCATCAAATAAAAAAAAGTCAAGAAATCAAATGTGTTCCAAAGTAATAAGAAATTTTAAAAATTATTTTTATTTTTGAAAAATGCATTGGCGTACCATTTCTTTATTACAAAATATTAACCCCAAGCCCGTCATGGACGACACTGTAAATAATTAATTTTTCTCGTATGCCAAAAATGTGTTTTGGTGCATAGAAGGCGTCCTTAAAGTTTTTTAAAAATATCGCAATGGGTATAAAAGTTATTACAAGAAAACATTTTTTTACATTTTTACCACTCTGTATTTCGAGAGCTAAGACGTTTAGGATAAATTTTTATATAGTGTTTTTTTCAGATTATTTAGTGTAGAATTAGTCTCTAAGATTTGGACCTCTCTGTTTGGCCCACCATGTATGCTTATTTATAACAAAACTCATTAGCGACACCTGCCAACACTTTTTGTCTACAACAAGTACAGCGTTTTTATCGCCCCAAGTATTCCAACTTTGCAACCCCTGAATCCAAGGATAATGGTGTATCGCTATTTCGTAAATAGTTTTTGTGAGGGCAATGGCCACAGCAATTGAGGTATGTTACAAGAGCTTTTCTTTGGTTGTCCGTGTGCCCATAAAAAAATTGATAAAATAATATTTGTAATTCAGGTTAAAAATAAAAAACGTCATCTTACCTTTTAAATAACTACGGGCAAAACATATTTTTTGTACGACCGTAAGAGGCGTAAAATACAAAAAAAACGCCCGCATTTATAAATGAGGGCGTAAAATAACATTTTTACGCCCTAGGGCAAAAAGTATCAAAAACGCCCGCATTTATAAAAATATAAAACAATAATAAAATTTATTAATGCTTTAATAATAAGTTAAATCAGTTTTTAAAAAATGCCAAGATGGTTTTTTGTCCACCGGTGTTATGGTCCAAGAAGATAGTTCCATATGGTACATTTGCCCCAGTGACGTAAAATGGCCCTATGTATGTATTCAAAATATACGTCACATTATTTTAGGTAATTGTTATTTTGTTATTAAGTTAGTATACCGCTTGGGAGTAAATCTACGTAACTTATTACGATGCTACCTAAATAATATGTAAATAGAACCTAATAAAATATTCTATGGATTTTTATAACTTGTCAAATTTATTGTGCGTATTGTAAGTTATTTAAAAATAAAATCGTCTTATGTACCCCTCAGAGAATAAAATGTTCATTCTACTTTTAACAAAAATTGCTTTTTTTCTGAAAAATACAAAACAGTCCCCTTATTCAGTACAGAGGATTTGCTCTCGTAAACTTAAGAAATAATTGATATGAAGAAAACATAACTATTAATAAGTAAAAGGCGTTCCTTGGACTTCCCTTTTCCTAATATATTTAAAATTGCTTACAGTTTTAACTTGTTTATATATGATAAACTATTACCGCAAGTAACTTGGGTATGCCTAACTCATTTTTAAGAAAAATTTTACTTAGTGACTTTTACCTTTATACCGACGATATTTTTTTATTTGCTTATTTTGGGTTTGCTTTACCCTTTTAAATATAGGGGTCAAGTTAACCCTGCATTTATTATAGCGTTAATAAAATTTCATGTCTGTAGTTACGGGTTAAACCTTAAAAAATATAAATATTGTACAAAACTTAGTCGCTTCTATTATGTTTCCTAAAGATATTTCTTTAGGTACCTTTCGAGGCGCCACCGGATTATTTATGAAATCTAATTAAGTTAGTTTAATTAATGTCATAAATAACACTGCCATATTTAATTAAAATCCGTTTTAAAATATTAAAGATATTGTTAAAATTCGATCATTTAAAGTATATAAAGTAAAGTATTGTATTTTGAAGAAAAAACACTTTTTAGGTGTATTTATATATTTTTTTTTTTTTTATAAATTTAGTTCTTAAATAACCCCATAACTTTTATTATTGCAATAAGAAGACACCGTGTATAAAACTTACCCACCAATATTATACACTTTATATGTGTCCCAAATCCGACCTCCCTTGGAATATTGTTCTCATATCTGTGGCATGGCGTCCCCCACAACCCTAAGCATTCTTAATTCCATACAAAGAAGAGCTATTCGTCTCATTAATAATCCCTTACTTACAGAAAGGCTTCCCTCTCTTGCCAATCGTCGGACTGTGGGGATTTATCGCTTTTTATAGGTACTTCCATGGCTTGTGCTCTGAAGAATTGTCCAGTATAGTTCCTCCACTCACGGTTTCCAACAGAGAAACTAGTGGTGCCGCGCGTATGCATCCCTATACTTTCCACTTTGTTCGTTCTTTTATCCCTAGAGTTTCTAGAATGTGGAACCTGCTGCCCGCGAAGGTCTTTCCTTCCCCCAAAATCTTCAAGTATTTAAGTCCCGTGTCAACAAACTCCCTCTTACCTCGCTTAAGACACCCACGGTATGTTAGTATTTAGGCTTTTAGCCTTCGTGGTTTGTCCAAAGAAAAAAATATTAATAATAATTTTATTTTTTAACAATGTAAATAAATAACAAAAATTAAGTACATACATCAGTTTACAAATTTTTGGTAAAGGTGGGTTTTTGGCCATAAATTTTATAAAACATACGTACTTTTATTTTTACGAAAAAAATAATTTGTTCTTTTACGGGAATTTTCACGTGTAGGTGCTTAGTTTTGTTTTATTATGACATAATTACATTTTCCTAAATTGCACCTTTTTACCCAAGAGACTTTTTTCTCGGCTCGATATAATATCTAGAAATAGCAACAACTTGAGATTTTCAGAGAAATTATGTTATTTTATTTTCGCTTCGGTAATTATTATTCCAATAAAGTTAATTAAAATAACGTTAAGTGGCCAAAAGTTAAGTCTTATACAGGGTGTCCAAGAATATGTGGGCAATGTCTTAGATTCATATAAAACACCTAAAAATAATGTGACATGTTTCTATTTTTTTTCCTAAAGCCCCTCTTATGTATGCCCTTAAAGGACGCCGCTAAAAGTCAATTTTTTTAATAACTTTTATTGTACTAGGTATATTGTAATAATCTTTTAATATGATAAATACAAGTAAGGACTCTTTAAGATGGTATTCTTGGTAAACATTTGCCTTTATTAATTTGGCAGAGGTGGACTAAACCTTACAAAATAGTTTTAATTATTTTTACACCCTGTATAGTAAAAATATTAAATAATTATTTTTGAGTAGCCTAAATACTTAGCTAAAAAAGCATTCATGTTAGATGTCCATAAATTAAAGCGTTTTTGACAAAAACAAGTTTTTGTTTACTTTTGGTTACTTCCGGTTAGTTCATCTAAAAACAATAGGTTATTCTGTTAAAAATAGTATTAAAAAAGGTTATAAAAAAATTTTGTAATGTTTATTTTTACGAAACTAAAAAAAATGTTGCAGCATTGCGAAGGTTCCACGATCTTCGATAATTAAAGCTAGGGATTGCATAAAATAAGAGGGAACCTATGTCGAATCGACAATCAAAATTATTAAATACAACCCTATTTAATCAAAATGTTGTTTTTCTCAAAATTGCTTTACTTGACCAATATTGGCCAATATGGGCTATTTAAAAATGATATTTTTATTCTTTTATTATACAGGGTGTAATAATAATTGGTACTATTGTGTAAGGTTAGTCCGCCTCTGGCGAACTAAGGATAGCAAATGTTTTACAAGGATCACATTTTAAGGAGTCCTAAGTGGTATTTGTTATATTAATAAATAAATTAAAAATATAATTTTATTGTACCATGTGATATAAAAGTTATTTAAAAAAAGAAACAGTTTTCGATGGCGTCTTTTAAGGACACATATCTCTGTAAAGAGGGTCTAAAGAGGGAGAAAAATATTTTATGGAAACTTGTCACAATATTTTTATGTATTCTATATGAATCCGAAAGATTGCCCACATATTCTAGGACACCATGTATACAGTGTGTCTACTTAAATTCGCACCATATGAAAAACTTTGTTTTCCTAATTTTACGAAAAAAATATTTTTTTTTTTATTCTATCCAAAACTAATATCTACTGCTTAGTAGATAAAGTCAATCACCGGGATTGCAGTTACAGGAAAGCTACTGATCATCGCGGCGACATAAGTCGTTAGTACAACTCTAGCATCTAGAAGGCAATGGGCAGTAAATTGCATAAAAAGTAAGGTTTGCGTGAATTGCCCAAGGATAAAAAAGTAGGGTATACATGTTACAACTTACACTAAGTACAGTCATCTGACGGTGGAAAAACAAATATGTATATAAATGTAGTATAAAAATAATAAAAAATTTTACAAGCCAACTCAAAAATTTTATTTTTTGATTAAATATAGCCTTAACCATTATTTATTTAAAAATCGTATCGCGATACCTTTGTTAAAACACTATCTGAGATTAAATAGTTTTTATTCGATAAACCGATAGGTCAGCTTTCCATTTGTGCTCAAGTGTATACGTGGCTTTGGACCCGTGAGTGGCAAACCTTCGTCATTTTATAAAACCTAAAAATTTGTCAGCGCATGCTCCCAACAAAGGTTGAAGCGATGGAAGACTTATAGTGGCTTTGGCAGGTACCAGGTTCCAAAGGTTAATTAACAGACATGACATGACATTAATGGTCCAATAAAGTTTCATATTTTTTACAAGGCATGACAAAAGTATTGTATAAGAGTTGAAGGGTATCTAAATAGGCATGTCCTAAAAATATTTTGATGTACAGAGCGTTGCAAAACAATTTTTTTTAAACTAACAGAACAGCAATAACTTTTTGGGAACACTCTGTATACATCAAAATATTTTCAGGACATGCCTATTTGAAAACCCTACAAATCCTATATAAGAATTTTGTTATATTTTGTAAAATAACAGAAATATTAAAAAATAATATTTTCCAATAGATACACAAGTAACACAATTTAAAATTTAGCTTTTAAAAAATGACAAAAGTTAAGTTTTTAACTTTTGTACCTGGTACCTGGTACCTGCCAAAGCCACTATGAGTCAAACTTTTAGTCTCCCATCGCTTTTATCTATGTTAAGAGCGTGCGCTGACAAACTTTCAGCTTTTACAAAATGACTAAGGTCTGCCGCTCACGGGCTCTTGGACTTTTGGTTAACCAATATTTTACAAACTAGTTCCAATATTATGTCATGTGGTGTACCGGTCAAGCTAAATATTATAGCACATAGGCAATGTAAGGAAAGAGACAATCTAACTAAATACCGGCATGTAAATATGATGCTATTCTATACCAAAACCTATTGCTCATGCAGTATATGAAAATTGATATTTATGTTATAAGCGATGCAGGATGATAGACAGAAAAAAATGGTATATTTTCCTAATAATAAATACAATTATGTTGCTATTAACTTAATGCAGGTCATAGTGTGTCGACGGATGGACTTAACTATATCTGTATTTTCTTTTTTATGTTATTATTTCGAAAAAAAAAAGATATTTTTTGAAAAAATGTTTACTTCATCTAAAATGTTTATGAGTGATAGTAAATATTACCCTATGATAACAGGGTGTTTTTAGAAGTCAAAAATATAAATCTTAAAAATAAATTTAAACAAAACCACATATTTTTAAAACTACTTAATTAAATAGCATAAAAAAATGAAAAAAGATTTTTCTTCTTTTTTATGACTATTGGGAATATTAAGTGTAAACGAAAAGAAAAATGGTATTACGTTATTATTCATTTATTTTACTTTGTATATGCAGACATTATCAAGGTTGGTTAAAATTTGTGTGTAGTACCAGAAAAAGTTACAACATAATAAAAAAATAGGTTTATATTTTATTACTTTTTTATGCTATTTAAATAGGCAGTAGCAATAATATTTATTACCAATGTTTTTTATTTGCCAAAATACCATCTTTTTAATTTTAAATCTCCCTGAATATTAATTGTTTTAAATATTTAATTCAAACAAAAATCCTAATTGTTAAAGTATTTTTATTTAAAATTTTTTGGTAAAAAAATCCTTCAATTTTCTCTAGAAACCATTTTTATGGTAAAAACATTTTATTTTACGAAACCCATTACTATCTTATAATGCTATTAGTTTTAAAAATGTTTTTTTCCATTTTTGGATTTTCTTAAAATAAGACATTTGCAATTTTAAAGCGCCCTATGTATCCACAATGATTTTTATTGTATATTTTGACATTTAAGAAAAATCAAAAGTTTTTTGATGTATAACTTTTTTTGAAAAATGTAATCTTTTTAACCAAATTAAAAACATATAGTCTTGTAGTTCTTACGATTTAATCAAAAAATATAAAGCGTAGGCGGTGTAGGCGATCGCCTACGGCCTCGCGCCTGGAGGACCCGCACCTCGCAAGTAGGGGGCTTTTGTAGTTGAATGTATGAAATGTGAGACATAGACATTGTTATTTTAATATCTGTCGTTTTTAAATGAAACACCCTATTTAATATTTCATTTTTAGATTCCATGGTCGATTCTAAATCACCCGGCAACACAGCGAGCGCGACGGGACAGCAGCGCAGCATCGACGCATTGTAATAAATTGTAATCATTGCCTATCGTCACTTCGCCGTCCCGCCTGGCGTGTCACAGACGTATTTTCATATGACATTGACGCACTGATGTCCCTCTAACATCACGTCGCGCTTGCTGTTTAAAGGAAGCTTTAGTGTCTTTTTTATATCAGGGTACTATGGGTCTAGCTTAACTGTTTTTAAGTTATTGACACTTAAAAAGTTACATTTTCGGCTTATATTATTTAACTTAATTTATCGATATTAAATTAAGGTAATGCAGGTGATAACCCTATATTTAAAAGTCATTAAAAATTTTACGAATTGGTGGATTTTACATTAGTTTTTAAAATAAATTATTCTTTAAATAAAAAAACCACAAATAGTAATGCTATATTATAACAAGTGTCAAAAAAATGCCAGTGAAGCAAAAACAGGATTATAAGGAACTATAATAAAATCTACTAATAGGTAAAAACTTCAGAGACTTTGAGTTATTAAGTACCACCTGCGTTACCTTTATTTAATACTGATATATTTTATTAAATACTATAGACCGAAAATGTGACTTCTTAAGCGTCAATAACTTAAAAACAGGTAAAAATAGACTTATAGTAGGTATCCCTATTAAAAAAACTCATAGAATTGACCCTAGAATCTAAAAATCGGAAAATGAATAGGGTGTTCTATTTTTAAAACGTAACATTTATGGGGTTAGTTTTTTTGCAATGCTTTTTAAGTTTCGATTTTCAAGTTCTCTGAGCTAGAATACATCGATTGGTATTTATAAAAATACGGAGAATGTTAAGAAATATGCAATATTTTTCTCTTAAATAGAATACCCTGTACAGGGTGTCCCATTTGGTTGTCCCTTATGGGAAACTTGGAAACCATAAGAGATATTATAAATCCGAGACCCCATCCTTGAGCTCTCTTTTGGAGAAAACATTTATGGTAAAAACAGATCATCGCTATCGCGAAGCGTTTCAGAGATACAGGGTGATTCAAGATTTTTCACTTTTTGAAAAGGTCCTGTAGCTTTGTTGTTATTACAGATACGAGAAAACTAATTGCACATTATACAGACACTTTTTTCGTAGAATCCAGTGGCGTAGCCAAAAAATTTTTTGAGCTGTCATTTTTGACATATGACCCAAATATGTTTTTTTATTAGGGACACCCTATAAATGATTAGGTAATTAAATTGCTTGTTTTTTTCTGATTAAAATAATATATCATAGTAGGTGGTTTAATAAATTTTTTACGTCAAATATTGGAAAAATTATGATTTTAAAGACGCATTGCGGCTTCTATCTATTTTTAAATTGTTTTATATTTTTGTTTTAAAAGGAATCTGTCATCCCTTAGCTCAGGAGACATTTCCGTAGAAAAAAATCAAAAAATTAGTTTACAACAACAATAATAAACAAGTTATATTAATTAAACTTAAAAATTTATTAAGTTTAATTAATATAACTTGTTTATTATTGTTTAAGTGTATAAGTTTTTTTAATTTTTATTTTTTTTAATTTTTTATGAATTCTCCATGTCAACTTTACCAATAGAGCAAAAAAAAAAAAATTAAAAGTCCAAAAAAAATCGAAAAATTTTTGACACACCCTGTATAACTTTGATATTTATTTTTTTATATAACATTATCATACTAATACAGTACCAAAATTTTTTGCTTCAAATTCATAAATAAGGACGGTAAGAATTTTTAAATTTAAACATAAAAATAATTATTTTTAATTTTTTGGGACACACTGTATCATTTTTATAAATATATAATAATATTCTTTCTTATCATATATATTATCCACCATAATTTTATCCTTATATATTCATAAATAAAATTGTAGGAAATTTTAAAGTTAAAAAGAAAAAAATATTTTAATTTTTTGAGACACCCTGTATCATTTTTTTATGTATAATAATATTTCTCACCATCACATTAATCAAATACCAAAATTTCATCCCTTTATTTTTATAAATAAAATTGTAGGAAATTTTTAAATTTTAAAATAAAAAAATTATTTTAATTTTTATGAGACACCGTGTATCATTTTATTATCTTCTACGTCATAAATATTATTAACCAAAATTTCATACTTATATATTTATAAATAAAGTGGTAGGAAATTTTTAAATTTTAAAATAAAAAAATGCGTCTTTAAAATCATAATTTTTCCAATATTTGACGTAAAAAATTTATTAAACCACCTACTATGATATATTATTTTAATCAGAAAAAAACAAGCAATTTAATTACCTAATCATTTATAGGGTGTCCCTAATAAAAAAAAAAACATGTTTGGGTCATATGTCAAAAATGACAGCTCAAAAAAATGTTTTAGCTACGCCACTGGATTCTACGGAAAAAAGTGTCTTTATAATGTGCAATTAGTTTTCTCGTATATGTAATAACAACAAAGCTACAGGGCCTTTTCAAAAAGTGAAAAAATCGAGAATCACCCTGTATCTCTGAAACGCTTCGCGATAGCGATGATGTGTTTTTACCATAAATGTTTTCTCCAAAAAAGAGCTTGAGGATGGGGTATCAGATTTTTAATATCTCTTATGGTTTCCAAGTTTCCCATAAGGGACAACCAAAATGGGACACCCTGTACATGTTCGCCTGCTTCAATATTTTATGTGCATTAAAAAAAAATGTAAATGCCTGTATTTAAATGTGGCGACCTTTTTTTAATTTTTTTATTATTTTTTTTTCATGGACATGCGACGACTTCGCCTAAACCTGTTTTTGTCCACGCTACGCCACTGTTTCTTTGAAATTCCAAGTAATAGGTATTTATTTATTTAAATGAAGAATTAGTACCTAATTTATGTAACAAGTGCATAAAGTAATACTTTTTTCAATGAATGGGAAGTTTGACAGCACGAGCCGTAATGCGAGTGCGGCAATATCATGATTAAAAAAAGACACTTATTGCATGTGTAAGATACTATATTTTTTCCACAACCGTATTTAAGTGTATTGTAATAGGCATTAAAACAAAACACCAATTCAAAGTGTAAAAAGAAAAAGTGTACTAGAATGGAGTACTCTAACTTCATGTTAACGAATAAAAAAACACATTTTTTTTTAACGGTCGTGGAAAAACATATTTATGATATTATAATACCTAATATTAAAATAAGGTGTAACGTTATAAATGTCAGGCAAAACTAACATAAAAGAAAATAACTTTAGGCAATTAGTTTGATGCAGTAACTTTAATTAATCCAGCTTCATCCTCCAACATAAAATTAAGTAAGTTTTATGTCGGTAAATTTAAAGATAATTTTTATTACACAGTGTCTCACATTGGGTCTGACTAACAATAAATGTAAGTGTTTTATAAGGCTGTTTCTAAACCAATGCGAACATTTAAGAAGGTGATTTTCCACCAAAAAATAAGAAAAAAACCTCAATATGAACATATGTCCTAAACGTCTTAGTTTTTGAACTAAGGGAAAAAATCTTTTTTAAATCCAGAACAAATTTGATCTGCGGACTTTTTTTGTTTGATGGAAGGTTTTCGCGTTAATAAATAGAAACCATTTTCTAGTATGTTTAAATTTCTATCTTATTTAAAAATAAATAACAAAGGTTAAGTTTTAATGTAGAATATCATATTACAAACTGACTATGCCAATAAAAAAAGTCAAGATATCAAATTTGTTCTAAACTGATTGGGGATTAAAAAAATATATATTTTAGAAAAATGCAATGGCGTACCACTTTTTTGCTAAGAATCGTTACTTTAAACCCTTTATGGACGACACTGGTAAAAATATTTTTTCTTGTATGCCAAAAAATGTCTTCTGGTGCAAAGGGTAAGTCTCCCAAATTTAAAAAAAAACTTTTTAATATAATTTATTTTCAAGTTTTTAGTTTTATTGTAAGCTAATACTTCTCATTCTATTGAGTTTATTTAGTAAATCTCTTACAGACCACATTGGTAAAGATTAATTTTTTGTATACTTAAACACTGTCCCTTGATGCATAAAATACGTTTGCTAAATGTTTTAAAAATATTAAAATTGATACAAAAATTATAAAAAGACCTTTTTAATTTTTTAACATTTAACCATTTCGTAATTTAAGAAGTTTGATATATAGTTGTTTTTTATCGATGAAAAATGACCCACTGAAGTTCGTCGGTAGAGTCACTGGACACCCTGTATAATTACACAGCCATGATTTTTGGGAAGCTAAATTCGAATATGCGGTCGGTAAAACCCCCACCGGTCATGCTCAAGGTCCGAGGGACTAGACCATTTATGGGCAAACGTATGTCAACACTAAAGTTTGGCCCGCAACATGTCAAAGGCTGCTCATACCTGGACTAGACAATGGTAGGTATATTTATATGATTGGGGTCGCTAAATCCGAATCAGGTTATAATCAAGGTCATGTCAAGGTCAAATTATAAAAAATGTATCGAAAATAAACGACAATCGTGGTATCTTTTTGTTTTTGGATTCACTGAATCCGAATCTGGGGTCAGTTCCACCTCAAGTCATGTTTAAGGTCATTTTAAGGTTAGCTACCAAAAAACCTTAAAATATCATGATTGTGGTCCATTTTCCATAACTTTTGACGAATTAACCTTAATACGACCTGGATCACAACCTGATGGGGTCAATTTGACTAACCCCGGATTCGGATTCAGCGGCCCCAAAAACATTAAGATAACATGTTTGTGGTCTGGTTTGTGACAAATTTTGATGAGTTTACCTTGACATCGACCTAATGGGATCAGGAAGTCAATTTGACTTCGGATTCTAAAAACATAAAGATATCACGACTAGTCTATTTTTGATGAAGTTTGATGACTTAATCTTAAAATGACCTTGGCCATGAACTAAGGGGTTAAACTGACCCCGGATTCGGATTCAGTGGCCCCAAAAGCATAAAAATACCTGTCTGTTTTTCGGTGCAGCAACTTTTTTTGTAGGGCTGTGTTATTTTAAGCTTTTGGCATTATTCTTTGACCTATAAAAATAAAACAAATTACCTAAATTAATGCAATGTTGCAAAAAACAACATTTTCATTATTTGATCATAATGTTTTTTTGTCAGATTTGCTATTATTTTTTTACTTTAAATTCAAATAATCCGTGAACATGAACATACACAGCAAATATTAATATTTAACTTGCATTTTTACGGGTTTTACATATCTGTTTTTCCCATTAATATAGTAAAAGGCTAAATAAACCGTTGTTTTCTTTTTATTTTAATATACTGTACTTTACGACAAAAACAAGCATATTTTTATTCTTTACATTAAAAACCTGTTATTATCGAATTTTGTGAAAAAAAATTATAATAAATAAAATATATAAAAATAAATAAAATAATATAAAAACTTTGACACCCTGCATCCCGCAAACGATTAACTTTTTGACCAAGGTAAATTACGTTAGATTGTTATATTTTGGTGTAAGGAATATATAGTAGAAAATTGTACAGACCTTTTAGTATTTTTAAAAAGCATTTAAAAAGACAAAAAACGATTTTTGACACACATACACCCTATATTCCTTAAAACAAACCCAACAATGGTCAACATATTAGAAACAATATTATTTGGAAAAACTCTGACTACGCCACTGCATTTTATGTTATATAAGAATCCGTTTTACCTTTTTAATTAATAATCATTTAATTAAGATACAAAAGCTAATTGAAAATGCAAAATTATTAAAATTACCCTATAGCTCACAAACTTAAATACTTCCACACATGTACACTTATGTGGCGCAACTTTTTATAGCTTATACAAGCATCCTTGTTTTGTGTAAACATAAAGTATATTTATTATTATTTTTTGAACAAATAAATTAAAAAAAACTAAAACTTTAGAACCTAAAATTAATGCATATTTACTATACTTAGTAGTAAGTAACTACACTACTCAAAAGAATTATCGCATATGCTCGATTAATTTTGAATCGCCCTGTATGATGTGCTGTTGAAAGGGAGTAGTCAAATTTGTGATGATGAAATGGGTAAGGGTATAAATTATTAACAAATGAGATTTCTCCCTTTTAACAGCACATTATTTAGGGCGATTAAAAATTATTCATTTTTCAATTTTTTTTATCACCCCGTAGGATTTATTGCTTACAGTAAAAAATAACGGTTAATATAAAGTTATAGCTTCACGTTTTCTTAACATTTTATTTTTTTAATTGTCTTAATAACTTAATTATTAAAAGAGATTTGGCCATTTAAATCAAAGCATTTTTGTATTAAAGCTTATGAAAGAAATCGAGTATATGCGATAATTGTTTTGAGTAGTGTAGTAAAAATTGACAGATGAAAATTTCATGATGGCAAATGGGCGACAACTAGTTAAAAAAAAGTTAAATGGAAACTGGGGTCTTGTGGTACGTCATTTTAAAGCTTCTGAAGAATACTTTATAACTCCAGAATATAAAGTTAATACCTTTATCTACTACTAAATGGTGTTACTTTAAAAATTACCCTAATTTAAATGGCTATATTTATGTATGTTCTGTATTTAGGTCCAACCGTTTTTGACTTATTTTTAATTTTATGTCAAAAATGACGTTTGCATGCCATTACATAACCATAAATTACTTCCAAAGAAAAGCCTTCAATATGAGTTGGGATTGGGTTCCTTGAACTTCTTTAGTAGTACTGTTTGGTAGAATTTTACGCAGAATTTAAAAAATAAATAACATATAGATTGTTGCATTTAAAAAACAGAAGTTGCCATTAAGTTCCGGTATAACCGAAAGTTGTAGAACTGTCAAAATATCTTAGTTGTATGTCCTCCACTGACTGTGGGTTAGATTAAATTAGATTAGATTAGGAGGTGGATTGCATATCCTCTAACACTGCAACCTGCTCAGGTTTATTGTGTGTCCTCCGTCCATAGGTTAGAGCACGCTATCCAAGCCGGTCTGTTTAATCAGACTCCACAAGCTTGAAACTGGCCCCTTGGTATATCTTGCCGCTTTAGGTTTTTCTTCACCCAGCCTTGCAAACCGCAGACGACAAAGGGCTTCGCAATAGCACCATACGTGTTCTGCGGTTTCTTCCTCCTCCTGGCAGAACCTACATAGGTTTTCTTCTGCCAGGCCCATAGTTTCCATGTGTTTATTCAGTCTGCAATGACCTGTCAGTTGACCCACTATTATTCTTACTGCCTTCCGGTTATAATTCAGAAGGTCTTTTGTAAATTCTGGCGAGTAAGCCTTGATGAACACTTTCGCCTGACGGTGTCCTGGTGTTCTCCTCCACCAGTCTTGTGATTCCCTCATAATCCATGATCTAATGGATGACCTTACCTGGCATGATGGAATACCACAGTAGGGCTCAGGACCTACCATTGTCCTACCAGCCCCTCCTTTGCCAATTTATCGGCTTCTTCATTGCCTTCGTGGCCTTCGTGTCCTGGTACCCAGGCAATGGTTAGCTTGTTGGACGCACCCACTTCTTCCAGGGCAATTACGCAGTCCCGCACCAGCTTGGAGCTGATTTTGCATGAACTTGACTGTGGGTTATGTTACCAAATTTTTAAAATTTTCCAAATCGGACTTTTCGAGAAATCGATCGCGGCAGTTCCCGATCGGACACCCTGATGCTTTATTTAAACCACCAGTTTAACAATTAAAAAGATTTTTAAAAACCGTTAAGAAAATACCACACTAAGTACATCTAACTTTATTACTTTTGGAGATATGGCCATCCAAATCAGTTATTTAGGTATTTTTAAAGTTTCGCATTTTGTATTGGGTAAAGGTGTTGACTTTATATTTAAGGGGTTATAAGATATTTGTCAGATTCTTTAAAATGATGTCTCACAAGAGCCCCCTTTCCATTTACCTTTTTTACCAAAATGACGCCCAACCACCATCTTAAAATTTTTATTTGTCAATTTTACTTTAAAATAAAGTATTAATGAAATAATTTTATATCCTAAAGTTTAAATTTTTTAAATTATTTAATTTAAAAGATAACTTGGGAGAGCGGGGGTATTCAAGAATTGAATTGTTTAAAAATAAGATATGAATTAAAAATAAAAATGGTTTTAATTTTTGTTTTATTTTTAACATAATAACTATACATGTATAATACACATATAAAATTAACTTAATAACATAACACATAGGCTTTGTGAGAAAGAGAAACAATCTAACGTGAATACCGGCATGTAAACATTTTTGATTGGATTAGTCGCTTACATTTTTTTGTTGTTTTACTGGCCGATATCCCAATACTTATTTGCTTAACTATACATATTCATTACCTATTAAAAGATTCCACGCTAAGACTTACCTGAAAAAAAAAATACAAAAAGAAATGGTTTTGGTGCCTTTAAATTAGAAGAACAAAAATCGTAAGTGTGTTATTATATAGGGTGACCCAGAATATTTAAGTAATATTTTGGATTCCTATAAAACACACGTAAATAACATGCCAAGATTTTTTTTCTAAAGTCCTTTTTAAAAAAGGGTAGACCGGACCAGCTCAATAACATAACACATAGGTAATGTGAGAAAAAAACAGTTTACCGTGAATACATGTATTTAAACATTTACCTATTGCTCGTACAGTATGTGCTTTTAAAGGAAACGTTTAGGACGATTTGTTTTTATATAAAATATTAGTAAAGACTCGTTAAAATTATGTCCTTGTAATGCTTTGTCATTAATTATTTTACCAGAAGGACTTATCCTTAAATATTTTGGTAATTATTTTTACACCCTTTGCAACAAACATATTTAAAAAATAATTCAGGAATTTACAAAAAAATTTGCTTTGCAACTTCTTTCGGAAAATATTCAAATTTCAAAAGCTAATTCTCGGAAATTTTGCAAAATACCCTTTTTTTTATTTTTAATCATAGCAAGTTAATTTTTTTTACTAAATTTTTTTTTTAATTGATACCTCAATTTAAAAGATACCGTTGAAAAATTTTGATATCACGACAAAATGTGATCAAATTAATAAAAAACTGATAGAGGATCCTTCTTTAAAATTTGGATTTTCTCTGGGAAAAAGAAGGATAAATTTTTTCTACATATTTTAAAATACAAATTTAAACTATTTTACTTGAGGCTTAAGAATCTAGTATATGTTTGATGAGGGCCTTATGTAATACTTTTATATAAATTAATTTAAAAATCGTAGATACAACCTTGTGCCACCCTATTAATCCAACTAATCTGTAACGAAATAAAAAAATATATTAAGAAGCAACCGACCTGTCAATAAATTTACTTGTTGATGCGTGGATTGACGATATACTATAAATCTTTCATGTATAAATTTACATTTGAGATGTAAATAGTGAAGAAGTGGGCTATTAAAGATACAAAGTTATTTACATTTAGAGAGCATGCTTATCAAAATATACTGAACGCTCCCAGACAAGTTAAACCAGAAATAAAAGCAGTATACATATCTACTTACATTATATAAGTAAATACTATAATTTGTATTTTATACCGGATCAGCTAAATAACATAACACATACACAATGTGAGGTAAAAAGACAGTCTAACGTAAACAACGGCATGGAAAAATTTCGGATTGGATGATTCATCGTACATTTTTGTTGTTGCTTTGCTGGCTTATACAGTATCGTGACTGACATAATTCATAATTGAAGCTTCCGCTACACAGCGAGTGACACGGCGCGCGAAAGCAGCTGACATCAGCGCGTCAAAAATGTCAAATGAAAACACGTCCGTCACATGCCGAGCGGGACGCCGACGCAACGTGACACTAGGCAAGGATATTAATAACTTAATTTATCTTATACAGACTTTAAAAAATACAGTAATCAAACGCCAGAATGATCAATAACATAACATTTCATTTATTCCGTATTGCCTAATACATCGAAATCTACTACCCGAGTCCCGATGTTTTTCCATTCAAGACCCAGCGTAAACCAAAAACTTATATCTTAGTCCCGGTACACCTTGGTCGTATGAAACGCCAAACGCCCTACGGCTGACAATAGGTTTGCATTAAAAGTAATGTAACCTTTTACATAAAATCACGCTTCGCGTAAGGGCATAGGTTCTATATACATACATATACTACATGTAGTTTTTACATGAAACGCCGCGCGTTTGTTGTGCGCGGCATGCAGAGTAGCCGTTTCTTTTAGTTTATAACAAATAGTCGGTCTGGAGACACTTGATACCAAATTATGGATAACTTTAGTTAAAGAAAACAGAAATCTTTTTGAAAAATAGAAAAATCGAGATAAAGGGGTCTTGGGAGAATATGGCTTTGGCCTTTTTTTTGTTTTGCGGACCTAAGAGATGAGGAGAAAAATAACAGTGTGTTTATAAAGATCTATACAGCGTGCCTACTTAAGTTTTGCATGGTCTAAAACCGATAATGCAATCATCAGATATTAATTTTTTGCAGTGGTATATGAGGTTTGTAACAAAATATGACTTTTGATCACGAGAAAAATACACTGGTTTTTTATATCATCGAAAATTTTTAAAAGGAAAAGATGTTTAGGAATAAAAATACCTTTCAAATATTTAATTTGGTTTATTTTAAAGAAAGAACTTCTTTTTTCTTTTTTTTTCTTTGAATTTTCGCTGTTTTGACAGTTCTTAAGCTTTTTACACATTACATTTCGAAATAAGTATGCACTATTGTGCAAACTTAAATTTTCACCCTTAAAAGAAAAATTTATTGAAAATGAATAAGTTTGCATATTTAAAACTTATTTTTAATCATTAACTTTTTTTAATAAAAATACCACTGCATTTTAGTCTTTTGACCACGCAGAACTTTATAATAAATACCTTTTTTCGTAAAATTAGTAATAAAAACTTTTTCATATGGTGAAAACTTAAGTAGACATGCTGTATTTTATTTAAAAAGAACACTTTTATAATTTAATTTTAATGTATTTTTGTCTTGGCAAGACCTTTTTCATCGCCTATAAAATGGTTTGCAAAAATATATCTCATAGTATTTGTAATTAAATGTTGTGTTGTGTCTGTGAAATCTTGAAATCCATAAACTGTTAATCCTAAAATCTCTTACACTTCAACAGACTTTAAATATATTTTTTTAAGGTATTTACTAACATTGAATGGTCGGTGAAATATATTCTCCAGGTATTTAATATTATTTCAAAGGTACACTCAATATATTTTTGTAGCACGAGTTAATCTGTAGTTAAATATATGTAATTTAACTGCTTTTATGCCTAAGGTCATTCGAAAGTAAAACATTTTCTTGGATGCTCCCTTAATTCAGTATAACGCGTCACAAATACACCTTTTAGTCAAGGTTAATGGAGACAAGGTGGCCCAACTTTGCTATGACAGTAAACAGCTGATATTGTGACGTCATGGGAGTCCTTTTTAAAGCAATTTAAAATTTAAAGTATTCTTTGTACAATGGTTAAAGTATTTTTAATCCACTATTTACTCACAAATATAAACACAATTATTACGATTTTAACAACATTACAAAACATAAAGAAATAACGACATTTTTTTAAAAAGGATAACCTTGTCGTCACATCTATCGGCGGTCAAATGAAAAGTTAGACTTTATAACACTGAACAATTTCAAGAAAATCGTTTATAGGGTATTCAACATATTTTAAAAAACTAATTTTTTAATGGGGTCCATAGACTTGCAATGAATAGGTTTTATTTTTTTCTCTAAAACGAAACAAGATACGAAAAAATATCAAAAGACAAAAAAGTTGTATTTTTAGTGGCTTAATCTAAAAAAAAATAAAAACATAAAAAAGTCAGTGGCGTCCATTTTTAATACAATTATTTTCGATAAGGAGTCCCCTGAGACGCCACTGGACTTAATAATTTTAATTTAATTATGCCTAACTTAGGCTCATATTTCTAGAAATAACACTGAAAAATTTCAAGTAAATCGGTTTCATGGTATTCAAGATATTTACAAAAGAAATATTTTTTAAAAAAGTTTAACACCTTGTCTCTATCAATCTTGCCTTTTAGTAACCTTTGGTTTTCAAGAGGATGTACCCAGGAACGTCTTTTTTTAGACTGAAATTTCTTTAATTAGGCAATTTGCTGCAGCGGCAACACTGTCTGGAACACACTGTTGCTCTTTTATTTTGAAACTGAAAAGCGTCTTTCATGTGAAAACAAAATTCACGTAAGACGCGCGGCGTTGCACGTTGAGCGTTTGTACGCCCCATGTGTAACGGGACTTACAAAACTAAATGGGTCAGCATAACAATATAACTTTGCAACTAGTAATAAAAAAATTCTAACAATATATTAAACAAATTAGGTACTGCGATTTTATTAAATACATCGTTTCTTGGTCCAGGTTTTCCAAGACTAAGTAATTTCCTGAATATGCTTTTTAAATTCGCTTACCCAATCTTTCCAACACCTTTATTTTTTGTCCCTGACCCTCTTTTTTTCACCCTTTCGGGGTCATCCCACCCAGGTCCGACGACCGCCCCCTAGGTGGTGCACTGCAGCCTGAAGGCTTATTGTACCTTGACCCCTACTCCTTCCCATTCACACACCATTCATTCCATAACTTGGATGGTTGTTGCTCGGTCCGCATCCCCGAGCAGAACACCGTGTGCGGTTGCCCAAAACACCGCTGGTGCCGGTCACCCATCCAAATTATGGGCGCGCATTTCACTGCTTAACTCCGGAGATCGACGCTTGCCGATACAACCGAAGCCGCCACAAGCGCGCCTTGTCCCTGACCCTGATTATATTTATGTTTTTACGAAATTTATAATCAAATGTAAGGAGTTCCTGCAAGGTCAGCTCATAGAGCATTTTACTTTAGTTTAATAAGAACTAGTGTTTTGTTGGTTGTCATCACGGATTTTGTTAAAAATTCTGCATTAAAGAAAAACGTACAAAGTCGGTTTAGGTGTATCTTGCAGTTTAGGTCTAAATTACGAAGAACTTACGTTGTGGCACTTAAAAAGTTTATCGGAAAGCTTACTGTTATCCTGCTTTGTGTTATTTACGTTGTTAGACAATAATGCCTGATATATTTTTTTATGATTAGATAGATTTAGGTCAGGTAATTTCTGTAAATATTTTTCGCCATTTTTGATCAAGATACCCATTTTTATCAGACGTTTGACCGTTTAACAACACCTTAATTTAAAATGCGTATAGGTAATGATCGGTTACGAAAAAGTAAAGTTGATAAAAGTAAGGTTTTATTTAAACATTTCTGCTAATTTTATTTTGTATGACATCATCGTTATGACAACTCAGATATTTTTTCACGGCAACAAGAAACCACTAACTTACTTCTAATATATTTTTTATTATTAATCCCTTATTTTAAAATAAACAAAGTTTTTAAATGTAGTATTTTTTTATTTTAAGAATTTAAATCAGCAAACTATATAAATACAATTGACAGGATTGTAATTAGATTTTTTGGACCAGTTTAATAGTAGTGGTATTTTTTCGAAACATGATCACTAAACAAACTAATAGAAGTGAAACTGATACCATTCTTTTGAAACTTATGTGGCTTACTTCATTTTAAAAGTGCCGGATTTAAGCATAGGCAACATAGGCAGTTGCCTATGCGCCGCCACCACAAAAAAATTAATGAAATTAAAAATGCTCAGTAAAAACAAAAAGAATATAGAGTTTTGGGAGTTTTGTTACAAATAGTTACTTAGAATTTTTTGGAGCCTGTAGAAAGGTTGGTAAATTGTTTATTTAGGTAAGGATTTTTTGGCCTTTAAAATTTGTTGGGGTCAGTATATGAAAATGTTTAAAGAAAAGTTGTTAATCTGAGGTAAGAACCTTTTTTCTTCTCTCTTTAAGTTTTTATTTTGGTCCCCAACTTTTTAACTTTTGCATGCCCTCGATTGATGGCCTCACCACATGCTCACATGTTTATTAATTTTTTAAATAGCATCTGTCACGTGATCAAATAATTATGATTACTGTGATAAAACTGATAGAAGTAAAACTAATAGTTTTTCAATAAAATACCACTAGTGTACAGACTGTTCACGGATGGGGTTTACAAGAGAACAAATAGGTAAAAAAATTATATTTTGACAAAAGTTTACTCTTCATAAAAATTTTTGCTTGTAAAAAAATATAATCTTCGAAGAGAAAATGGTAATTTTTTTATACAGTGTAACCAAAAACTTGATAAACATAATTTTACTCCTAATATAAACTACCTTTACATTTTATTGTTAAGTAATAAATATTTGTCAAAGCTTGGTAAATACTGCCGTTAAAATAGCATTTTAAATGACTTTATTAATGTTACAGGGTTATCAAAAAGTTTTAGGAAACTGATTTTGGATGTATCAAAATATTATTATTTTAAATATTTATAAAAAATTATTTTAACACTTATAATAAGCTTCATAACACCTGCTTTCTCCGAATTTTTACACAACACAATTTTACAGCTGTAAAGAAATGTGATCAAAGGCGTTTTTTTCAAATTATGGAGTTTAATAAGATTTTGTATTATTATTTTTATTGATTCTAAACGCTGTTATAAATAAATTTTCCCAAAGACATTTTTCAAAAGAATAAAGAATTAAGGTAGTTTACTCTTGGAGGAAAACCATGTTTTTAATTTTTTGCAAACCCTGTATGCAAACTCAAAATTTTCTTTTCGTTAATCATATTTTCTTACAAGCAAAAATTTTTATGAAAAATTACTTTTGTTTGAAAAATAAAATTTTTGGTCTATTTGTGCTCTTGTAAATCACATCCGTAAACAGTCTGTATACAGGGTGTTTTCTAATTGAATATCAGTATTGAAGGAGGTGATCTTTGGGTTTATTTTAGGAAGAAAACTTCATATGAAGGTGTGTCCTAAACGTTTTAAATTTTGAAATACAGGGCGTTAAAGTTTTCAGAATAAAATAATATTTTAATACTATCCCTAATACCACTCTAGATATTCTAATGAAATTTGTTATAAAGATACTATGTCGATAGACATTTTTTGATGAAAAACATTTCTTTTATTTTCCCCAGTGGCGTTCGTGCAGAATCTGACCTACATTATTTTGGTAGACATTGATGGTACGCCACTAATTTATCTTAAAATAAAAATCAATTTTGAAATTCCCATTGAATTCTGAACAAATTTAATCACCTAATTTTTTTAGTCTGTGCACGGTTTTTGCTTAAAGAATTAAAACCGTTACTCAGCATGGTCATAACAATATCATTAATTTTATTAAAAATATGTTATGGTTATGATATTTTTTAGACAAAAACTGCTTTCCACTAAAATAGGTACTAAAGAGATCAAATATGTTTATAAATTAATAGGAAATACAAAAATACATTTAGAGTTAGCATAGCAGTCAATATTTTTGAAGTTTTTCAGTAAAAAATAAAAAAATCGATTGCTTCATTAAAAAGAATTATTATTGATCGTTGATTATTTGCATCAATGCCCACACGTTTAAACTTGTTAGTGGAAAAAATGGTGCTGCTTTCAAATATTAAGCTTGAGTTTTTCTTTAATATTTGAATAAATTAAACTATATATTTATTTTGGAGTCATGTATTTGAATATTAATTAAGGTGAGAAAAAGGTAAGAAGCCAAGTTTCAAAATATTGAAAATTAACATAAAATGTTAACCTAAGTGTACGAAATTTTATTTCCGTCACTTTACTTAATGGTCACACTGTACAAGATTTCTTGTTTTTTATATCTGTAGAAATAATTTTAAAACAAATTAAACTGGAATGACTGACGCCAACTCCCGTTTACTAGACGGGCAACATTTTTACGTTATTTTGCAGTTTTTGGGCTTTATTTAAAAAATTTGTAATCATTTTAATTTTTTTTAATAAAACATTAATATTAAAATCTAACAATAGGACATAATATTATAGAAAAATATATTTTTTTCTTGTCTAAATCAGAAAAAGAAGTTAAAACATAATGATTTAAAAAATAGTTAGGTAAAAATTGGGGTAGAATTTAAAATACTTTGTTTATAAATTGCATTTTACCGAAGTTTTTAATTTAAATTTAACTTTATTTCCAAAACAATCCTAATAAATATGGGTAATAGAACTTAGATATTACATTTAAAATTAGCGTTAAAATCAAAATAAAGTATATTCTGAACTCTGAGCTGTTAAAAATTAATTAATTTATTTAAGATGCTCAAGTCTATTTCCTTTGTACACATTTTTCATTATTATTATTTTTTTAATCTTGGTCTTAGATATTAGGTGTTTTGGTCATCGATCTAGTTAATTTACTCGTATACGTTCAGCTAAATGAAAAGGTTGTGTAGAACACTAACAGGTAAAGATTAGAGAAAGACGCTCACAGGTACATATGGCATGACGCATCGGTCCCGCTTTATAGTTGTTTTACTTGTCTATGAACAATTTAATTTGGCTGAACGTGTATATCCTTACGTATACAGGGTGTTTCTAAACAAATGCGAAAAATTTTAGGAGGTGATTTGGCACAAAAAAATAGGAAAAAAACTTCACAAGAACATATGTCCTAAACGTCTTAGTTTTTGTAGTAGGTTGTGGCTGGCAGAATTATTAATTACGTTGTTATTTACTTTGACTGTTTACTTTTTAAATTCAGTTTCTCGCGTTTAATTAATTTAATAATAAAAGGAAAGTTATTTCAAAAAGAAATGGTTGAGTTTTACTAATGAGGAATTGGCAGATATGTATTACATGTATGGTTTGGCTGATGGCAGATCACCGGAAGCTAGGCGATTGTATCAATAATGCTTTCCTAATAGAGTTATACCAGATAGGCAAACATTTCCAAATGTTCATAGAAGGTTGACTAAAATAGGTACTTTGAAACCGAAAAAATTGTTAATTAAAAGGGGCCCATCGAACTGTAAGAACTCCAGAAATTGGGAAAGCAGTGGTAAATTCGATTAATAACAATCCTGAACTTAGTACTAGAAAAATTGGAGATAATTTGAATATCTCGCACGTTCTAGTATGGAAAAATTTGCACGATTTTCTGTTATATATGTATTATATTTAACAGGTGCAAGCGTGATTTCGAGACTTTCCTTTGCGGGTTAATTTTTGTCAGTGGTTTTTGGAAAAATTGCACATAATCCCTTGTTTGACCGTAAAAAATGTTTACAGATGAAGCAAATTTCTCTAGAAACTCTATCAGGAATTTACACAATAATCATATTTGGGTCGACGAAAACCCCCACGCAAATGTACAATTTAATCATCAAGAACAATTTTTGGTAAATGTTTGGGCTGGAATTATTGGAAATAACTTGATTGGACCTTTTTTCTACCACAAAAGCTTATTGGCTATAATTATAGTCGGTCTCTAGAGGAGGATTTACCCATATTGCTAGAAGAAGTACCAATTTTAATTAGAAACAGAATGTGGTTCATGCATGGCGGTGCGCCCGCACACTTAAGTGTTAAAGCAAGAGAATATTTAAATCATACATTTAACAACCGATGGGTGGGTCGTGGTGGACCCCAACCATGGCCCCCTAGGTCCCCAGATTTAAATAGTTTGGACTTCTTTTTATGGGGACACTTCAAAACTTTGGTTTACCGCACCTCAATAAACACTCTAGAAGAGCTAAAAGGTCGTATAAGAACTTCCTGCGATATAATAAGAAAAGAAAAAAGAAATACTGAAGGATTATTTCAAAGAGTACGCAACGATATGAGGAGAAGAGCTGAAGCATGTATCCTTCATGATGGAGGGTATTTTCAACAATTTTTATGTTCTATTTTGTTTCACAAAGGTTGGTATTACTTTGTTTATTAGTTATCTTTTTGTTAAAGAATCTTTTGTAAAAAGAAAAGTGTTATAGTAATTATTTAAAAAATAACACTCTTCTCAGAAAATTCTTTATTATTTTGACAGAATGATGCCTGAAGACAGGATTATCGAATTTAAACAGTGGCAACCTAATTGACATTTCAGTCACTTATTACTTATTATAAGAAAAGTCAATGGCACACCACTGACTTCAAATAAAATTATAAGAAAATTTGTGGCACACCACTGACTTTTCTCATAATAAAAAGTATTTTTATGAACGAATTTGATTTCTTTAATATTTTAGTGGGAAGCAGTTTTTGTTTAAAAATACAATAAAACATATTTCTAATCTAATTAATAATATTGTTATGGCCATGCTGAGTAACGATTTTAATTTTTGGGTGTTCAAAGTTGTTTAGAATTGAATATAAATTTTAAAAATGATTTTTATTTTAAGACAAATCAGTGGCGTACCATCAATGTCTAACAAGATTATGCAGGTCAGATTCTGCACGAACACCACTGAGGAAAATTCAAAAAAATGTTTTCCATCAAAAAATGTCTCTCAATGCATAGTATCTTAGATTTAAGGTAAAAAAATTCGGACAAATTTTATTTTTGCGCGACATATTATGCCATCTTTCATCTCGCATGTGGTATTGCTAACCTCATAGAGGTAATCATTTTAATTTTTAAATAATTAGTTAACACCAGCTTGAAATAGTTGTCACTAAAATCTTTTAATACAAAGAAATAAATCTAAGACATACATGTATTTTATAAGTAGATTTCTTTTCTAATTTTAAAAATTGTTTACGATTGGATTTTAAACGACGTGAAAGCTCAAAATGACGCGGTTACCACATCATTGATTTTTATTTTCACAGCTTGCGAAAGAAAGAAAAAGTCAATTTAATCAATCGCCCAATAAATTTGAAACAGACGTTTACTCTTTCTGTATAAAAGTATTTGATTTTTATTTATAGAAAACCTATTTATACCTCCATTACTCTAAAGTGAAAATGAAAGGCAGTTTAATTTAATCATTTACTCGTATAATATAATTGGTGTTAAATAAGTAGGGAAACCAGTCTAATATATAATAAATAACTGGGTTAAGCTTAGTTTATCTATGATTTTAGGGTTACGTTCTAAATTATTTTTTATTATAATATAATATATGTTAAATATTTTTAATGCAAGGACGTTTTTAATTTACTTAGTTTATCTGTTTCTACTTTTATAAAATTCTTTAAATCTTTTGTAAAAGTTATATGCCATTTAAGCCTAAACTATTTTGTCATTTTTTATCCTAAACTATGTCAAAAATGACTCTCTATGTCTAAAAAATTATGTAAAATAGTTCTAAATATGTTTTCTGTGCTGGATTATTTACCAGATAGTTAATTGTAAGACTAAAAGATTTTTTAAAAACATAAATCCGCAAATTCTTCATTCTTATGTATCCCTAAATATCCTTTACCTTATTCTGCTGGGTAATTCTGAACTTATACACATAAACTAGTTATAAAAAACAATGACAAGTAATAAAAAGAAGTTAGCAAAATATTTATCTAATTTTTTTGTGACACAAGAAACATATTTAAAAAAATCGTGTTTTAATAAAAGATAATTGCACGTAATTAAAATAAAAGAAAAAAACACAATTAGTACTTGTTTTAGTATCTAATATTTATTCACGTCCTTAATTAATTTTGTGTCTAATATACATGTTGTGTCTTTAAGTATTGTCATACCTTTCTTTTTGGGGCTGTAGCCCAAAATAGGTGCATTTTAGGACATACACGGTGGTCCTTAAGTAATGGGCCAAAATTCAACTGAAGAAAGTGGTATATTTAAAATAATATTGCGATACTGAAGTTACATCAGTACAAAAGTTGATATTAACTGAAATATAGGGTGTGAAAGTTTAAAAACTATTTTTAAATTATTTCGAACATATTTGTTACGTTTTAAATAATGTGATAAAACCTGCAGCGGGACTCCGTGTATTGTGGTATTTTACAAATCGACTTTATTCAATGACATGACATAGTGGACCGGCCCCGACGTATTGCTGCTGTGAATTTATTTGTGGCCAACGAAAGAGAGGAAGGTCCGAAAGAGAGATGAGCTAATTACGGCAAGAAAGCTCGACAAGTAATGGAATTTAAATGGAAATATGGGGTTTTAAAGTATATTTTCAGAACATTGTGCTTATTTGTTAAACTTTTTCCACTTTTTATAAATATATTAATGAATTTTTAGTACATTATATACATATTTTTTAACTATATAATTCTTGTAAACTCATTTTTGTTACTTGAATCTTTAATTAAAATATTTTTTTATATATTAAAAAATTTCTTTATCCTTTGTCTAGTGTAATTTTTACTATTTAAATGCACATTTTGTGTTAAAGTAGCTATAAAAAATAAATAATTAAACAAAAATTTAGAGTTTTTTAAAAAGTTTTTTTAGTATATGCGGTTTTTATAGTGAACTTATAACACCAGTAAATAATAATAAATAATAAACTTAATCTACTTAAACATAAAAATGAAAATATTTTCTAAACAATGTTCCTTTTTGTGGTGCCTACCTGTGGAATTTCCTAATGTCGCCTTTTTCCCACCTTGCAATGCAATTTATAGCTGCACATGAACAACAACTATAGTTAAAAATTTTGATTACAATTTACTTTAGAACACAAGAAATCATTTTTAAATTCAACTGCTTTTTAACGGTAAACGAATAGAAATTCACGTTTTTGCCGTAATTAGCTCCATCTCTCTCGCACTGCTTTGGCATCAATAAGCGATCGCGAGGGCCGGTCCATTATGTTATGTCATTGACTTGATTCTACCTCCCTTGCACTCTGTGTTCAAGAAAACACGCTTGAAGTCGATCAAATTGGTCGCCTATAAGCGAGATCTCCGAACGTGTAGAATTCTACCAAAATGTTAAAAAAGTCGTAAATAACCCTAATATAAATTTAGGTGTTTGTTAGTTAGCTATAATTTATATATTTATTTGGTTGTTTTTGTGTTATGAAAATAAAAAAATATATTTTATTGTTTTTTACAATAATAGAACAATATAATTTTTGTTCTAGCCATGTGTTTAGTGTTCAGCCCATGTTACCTTGATTTTTGCAAAGATTAACAATTTTATAAAGCTAATTCAGTATTTAAATTTTTAGTTTAGATAAATTTGTTGCATATTTTTGCTTTTCTAATTTAAATTATTTACAGTAGAGAACATTAAAAGCTATTTATTTAAAAAAGGGGTTAAGTTAATATTTAGAAAAACTTAATTTTATAAAAGAAGGGAGTATCTAAAAGACATAATAACTGCCAATGCCATAGTCCAAAATGGACTCAAAAAGTAAAAAGAATAAAGTTAAATAAAAATCGATTAAAAACCTAACTATTTTTTGTTTCGTGTTAAAAACAATAATTAGAAACTCAATTGCTCAATAATAATATTCCGTAAATCTAATTCGAAATAGCTGTATGTGTGTCCTTTTTCATCTTGCACAGTTAAACAGAGAAGTATTAGT
Source organism: Listronotus bonariensis (assembly GCA_014170235.1). Lineage (NCBI taxonomy): Eukaryota > Metazoa > Arthropoda > Insecta > Coleoptera > Curculionidae > Listronotus > Listronotus bonariensis. The sequence goes on along the minus strand of JACEGR010003553.1, from coordinate 53,797 downwards.
ACACATATAGACATTTTACGAACATTTCCGATGTTAAGTCTATTGTGACACAGAGTACCAAAAAGTGCAATTATCGACTTTTTGGGTAGAAATCTATGATAGAAAGCGAGGTGTAGAATTGTATAAAACACGGAGTCCCGCTACTGGTATTATCTAAGGGTTATCTAACATGAGCTATTCATACCTGATGTTATTATTTATGTATTAACTATAGGAAGCCACCTACACTTCTTTGATTTTTTAAAACGTCACAATTTTTTTGTGCTACTATGTATGTACCAACTAAGTAAACCAGTAAAAGTTTTAAATAATATTTTTATGGTTTTCAAATGGGCATCTGCTTAAAATATTTCGATGTGTACAGAGTTTCCCAAACAAAAAATTATCGTTGTTTCAGAAAAATTGTCAGAAAACCCCTAGATACCATACTTTTGTACTAAAGTAAATTTAGTTAAATCGCAAAATTTTACCTTTACAATTCTCCAGTTAAATTTTGGCCCATTTCTCAGGGACCACCCTGTATATTTCTAGGAAAAAGAGTCGTATTTTAATAACGGCTTTATTTAACTAGTGCTTGCACCCATAATTTAGAGTTATTGCAAATCATGTTGACAGTGCCATTAGCCTAAAAAAATGGGGAACATTTTTTAGTAGTTTTTCTTTATTATTTTGTGGATTTTGTTTTACACAGTTACAGCAATACATTTAAAAAGCAAAGTTTTAAGTATTTTGACTTTCAAAAACTTTTAGATTTTGTGGTCGGCAGCCGTTTGGTTATACAGGGTCCGGCACTGAAACTTTCTTTTTCAATGATACATGGTGGCGCGAGTGGAGCTAGTTGCAGCGCGTTAGTGCGCTTAACAGAGAGCGTTGGTGAGGAGATTTGTTTGTTAATTGTCGTCAGTCGTAAAAATGCTTTGGGCACGAGAGCAACGCACGTTCGCCGTTGAGACCTACTTTTCACAAGACCGGTCGATCATCGCCGTGCAGCGTGCGTTTCGTTTACAGTACAATATAACCCCTAGAGGTGCTGTTCCGGCCCAGGGATCCATTTTATCATGGGTGGAGGCTTTTAGAGCAGATGTAAATGTGTCCCGCAAGAGACCAGGAGCAACACGGACATTTAGATCACCAGCAAATATCGAGGCAGTCCGACAGTCGGTTTTGAGATCTCCTAGACGATCTGCTTCGAAACGCCTTAGGAAATGTATAGCTCCAGCAAGATGGGGCCACAGAACACACATCACGACTTTTAATGCCTATTTTAAGAGAAAATTTTCCGGGCGACTTATCTCCAACCGAGGTGACGTTCCATGGCCCGCACGATCGCCAGATGCATGTGATTATTTTCTATGGGGCTACCTTAAATCAAAAGTGAATAAAAACCGTCCTGCAACCCTGGAAGAATTAAAAAACAATATTCGCTACGAGATAGCCAACGTACCGAATGATATGCTGGAAAGGGTCCACGCACACTTCAGAAATCGGTTACAGCAATGTATCGACAGTAATGGTAGACACTTGTTAAATATTCTATTTAAAACAACTCGATTTCAAACTTCCCATGTTATTGTCTAATGCTAATAAAAAAATAAATAAAAATGTGCAATATATGTTTTTGTTTTTTACCTATGAAAAAAGAAAGTTTCAATGCCGGACCCGTACGAACAGTTCCGGCCTGGCCTATCCTTATTAAGGGAGTCCTTATCCCACCATGCATCTGCGCAAGCTCAGATGTCAAAATAATGCCGGTATTATTAGTGCCTGGCCTTATTTTACTGTGCAATAATTCTCTAATATCAGGCAAATTCTAAATTTATGCTAAACAAAAAATATTTTAGTCACAAACCAAAATAATAAAATTTTAGATTAAAATTTTTCGTAAATTTTCACTAAAATAAAATAATGTATGTATTTAATTATATAGACACGTAGCAGCGTAATCACGCCAAGTTTAAGCAAAGGAAGTGGCTACAGCGCCAAAAGTAATATTACACGAACCACTTGGTGCCACTTTTAACCCCTTCATAACTCAAAACCTATTAAACGCAAACACATAAAACTAAATGTGTTTATTTATACTTATAAGGAAAACTATAAGCGCAAATGTCACTAAGCTGCCTCAAACGGTTATTAAGATATAAAGGTCTAAAAGTCGTCAATTTTCTGCTGACTGACTGACATATAGATCAAAAACCTAGCCCTTTTCCAAATGACCCAAAAAAACTTTTAATAAGCGTTAATAAACAATCGGCCAACAGCGTACGTCGGCGCCACATCGTTATATCGCCCGAACTTGTAACAGATAATGAATGGGCAATGTGCACTGTTATTTCTAAAGTTTAGAAAGACATTAAAAAGAAAACTATGCAGCAAAAAATCAAGAAAAAATAAAAATCTAAATACCTGCCTTCACCCGAAAAAGAATGAAGATCTAAATGACTGTCAATTTCTATACAAAATCTAAATATGTAGATATGTATTTGTAGCAACAAAATAACATTCTAAATAAGTAAAAAACTCATTTTTTTTTTGTTTTATTGGATTTTATTGCTATTTATAGTAAATAAATAACTCTTTAAGTTATTCTTTCTTTCCAAATGTTACAAATTCTACATATAGCTTTTTGGGTTGCTTTTTGCCTTCCGAAAAGCGACACCTATATATTTTTACTCTCGTCGCAGAAACCGATATTTTTATATATTATTTTTTTAACATATATCTCCTAAAAATGACTTGCTTACTTTGTTTTTCTTTTGTGTATCACTATTTTTTAAAAGAGACTTTAAACCTTGAACGAAAAATATATACTATGTAAAACATTTTCCTTTGTTTTTCAAATAAGATGAACAAAGGAAAAGAAAATAAACTAAGATGTTTTAATAGAAATCGTTTAGTGTAGAATTTGACAGCATAATGGTTTATTACAATTAGTGATATAAAACTTACCGTAATTTATTTTTGGTTAGTAGTATTTCTTAAATTGCAAAAACTTATTTTTAGGAGGATTTAATTTTTTTTTAATTAAACTTTTTATTCAAAGTAGACTACACGTGTACGTGTACGGTAATTTGTTGTTCGTGTTTAAAAATATACTATTATACAAAATTTAAATGTTTTAATTTTACAATTATTAACTTACAAAGAATAAAATATTTTGTACAATAGTGCATTCAGCTATGGTTATGTTATTAAAAAATATATTGCGTTTAAAAATAGTGATTAGTTAGAAAGATTTAGAAGTCCTTAATAACAAGTAACAGCACCGATTCTAATATTTTTAAAGCTTTTGGTTTTTCTATATTATTTAAAATCAGAAACCTCTTAGAGTCTTAGAGGAAGTACATATATATTTGTATTGTTTAAACAATACACCTGGTGCCCCCTTTTCAGCTGCCATTTTTTTATTTCTTTATCAATAATGACGACTGGTACACTTGGTAGTGTTGTTAAACTAACGGAAAAGCCATTCAAGTAAAATGTAATACGTTCACAGATTTCATTTTTACTAGTTGGAAGGATTTGACAAAACCACATTTTTGATAAAAAGTACAAAAACACCTAATATCTTTTTCCTACGACCACTGAAAATAGCAAATAGCACACTAATTTCATGCATAGAAAATGCGTTATATCACACTAGTGTTGTAAAGTACTTTACAGCACTAGTGTTGCAAAGTACTTTACAACACTGGTGTGATACATATTATGATGTCAGTCTAAAAACTGCTATTGGTTTTGCAAGTGACATATTTATTGTAGTGACAGTAAAAAAATTTTTTATTTACCTTAAACGGTAGAACCCAAATTAGCGAAAATCATCTTATTTTATATTTATTAAAATTTACGAAAAAATAAAAACATAAACAAAAATAGACATAACCACAAAAAACAACTTTCACTGACTGGCACAGTGTTGTCAGGATGTCAGGTAAGTAGATCAAATTTAAAATCTCCCTTCTACCTTTGAGCACGTACTTTATAGAGGCAGCCTTGCCGCTTGACCGTTCGACCTAAAGCGCCAGAGAAAAAAAGCCTATAGATCAAATTCCTTCCTCTCTTTCTTCGTGTACTCAAACAACTAGTTAAATCTTTTTTTTTTTTTTAATCCCTAATTAAACCTAAGGCTAATACACACTTTATGAATCCACTTTCTTTTATCCATTCATAAATAGAATCAGACTCTTCCGACGTTGCCAAATGCTTTCCATATTTTGCATGGTAACTGACGTTTGGTAGTCGTTTTTCCTTACTTTAATGACTAGGTTATGCATTTACAATTTTCATATTTTTTATATTTTTCTTAAAAATATGACGAAAAACTGTTATTTTTACTTAATTTTACATGTGATGTTCAGTTTCATTAACTCGTTTTACCAATTTTACCCCACCCAGCACCCCTTTTCACTCCCCGGTCCCGTAAGTTTATTTACTGATATTTTTAAAAAACGGAATATTTTGGATATGCACCACTTACGTTTTATTTAGAAGAGTGTCTAAAATATGTAAGAATCGATAATTTTTAAAAAACCTTTATAATAGCAGAAAACGGTATTAAACTATTAGCGTTATTACCTAACAAAACCATACAATTTTATTAAGTGAGGGCCTTTTAAATTCCAAAATTAAAAAGTTATATAATGCTTCTAGGTAGGTGATTTTCGATGTAAAAATATTGTCAAAACAGTATAATATAGCAGTGAGGAAAAGTGTATATCACACTAGTGTTGCAAAGTAAATATCACCCTAGTGTTGCAAAGTTCTCAATTGTTTTTTATTTTTTCGGAACAGACAAACTTTAATTTATTTTTTTTTTGGTGAATAATATGTGGTCGTAGGAAAAATAGTGTACAGTACTCGTGTGAAATTGACTTTCTTACACTCGTGGGTTTGTCGCACTCGGATAACGCCTCGTGCTACAATATTCCCACTCGTGTGAAATTAGTCATTTTCCACACTTGTAATGTAATATACTATATAACGGCGTAAGCTGCGTTTACAAAATTTGATATTTTTTGGGTTAATGGGTAAAAAAATTGAGCGGTGATATTGGAATTATTGTCAGATTGTCCGGAGCAAAATATTAACGTTGCGCATGTATTTCTGTACCTTAAAAGCAGTTGTGTAAAATTTTACATGACTGCGATTTAAACCTTAAAGTTTCAATGTAAAGTAATGCCCTTAAAACTTATTAAAATTAAATATTAAAAAAATAATAGTTAATAATAAAACACATTTCTTAAAACAGTGGACTTAAGCCCAAATGCTTATGAGGTATAGATTGTATTTTCACCATAATAAAAAATTGGAAATTAAAATAAGGAGTTGTTGACTTATGATGTTTCGACTTGTATTTTACTGGTAAAGATTCAAATTAAACATCTAAACATAAATTTAAAATATGTATAAGTAGTTTAGTTTAATCTTAATAAACATACAAAAAATTAGTTATAACGAAACAATCAGTAATAAACAAAGTTTTACAGGATCTTACATCTTTAACTAGTTACTGAATTTCTTTCAAAAGGGAAAATAAATGTTCTTTATTTTTATAATAACCAAACCAATATGTTTTTGTCTTGCCACCAATATTATTTTAATCATGTTTTACAACTTTTTTATGTTTTTACCTGGGTTTACATTTTTGTGTTAAATATATTTGACAAACTTTGTCATTAATTATTGTATTTTATTAAAGACAATTGTAGTTTCACTAAACTACAATTGTGTTTGATTGTAGTAAAACAAGGTAAATTACGTATAAAAGGTGAAAAAATGATTTTAAAAAATATGACCTTAAAAACAAAATTTTGTTATTTCATGTAAAATTTAAGACTTTGGATCCTCATTTAATACTAAAAACATTTTTTATTTAACATTTTGGTAAATTATTTAAAATAATGGTAGTTTTGGCTTGGTCCATTTTCAGATTTTTGTAGTTTTCGGAGCCTCTGAACAAAACAAGTTTTTCAACGTAAATCTTATTTTTTAAGAAGCAAAAGCCATACACAACTTTTTAAACATTTAAATTTTTGATCCATTTGTCCTATTGTAAGGTCCATTCGTGGATATACGGTATACAGGTTCAGCCAATTTATTAAATATATTATTTATTATGCCGGTTCAGCTAAGAAAAAAGGTATATAGGTTAGTAAAGCAACAACAAATCAAAACCGATGCACAGTGCGTTGAGATGTAGGGAATTTGGAAAAAAAACCGTATTAGTCTTATTGCACCAGAACAGTTCTTCAGCAAAACTGTAATAATATTTTCCCACAAAAATAGAATGGGACGCTTTTTTATTATTTTTTTATTTTCAGATTTTTTCCTACACAGTTACCGAGCTGGATTCCAAATTTCATCTTTCTAGGTCATCAGAAAGTGGGTTATGTTTTTGATCGATATTTCAGTCAGTCAGTCAGTCAGTGGAAAACTGACTTCTTTTGGACATTTATATCTTTATAACCGTTAGAGCTAGCTTCATGAAATTGGGGCTTCTAGTTGTCCTTATAGATAGAAATTAAACACACGTAGTTTTTTTAAATCTTTGTACAAACCACGAAGGTTAATAGCCTAAATACTAACATAACGTGGTTGTCTTAATCGAGGTAAGAGGGAGCCTGTTGACACGGAACTTAAATACCTGTAGATTTGGGGGGAAGAAAAGACCTCCGCGGGCAGCTGGTTCCACATTCTAGAAACTCTAGGGATAAAAGAACGAACAAAGTGGGAAGTTCGGGGCCTGTCCAGTTGGACCGTATAGGGATGCATACGCGCGGCACCACGAGTTTCTTGTGTTTATAGATTTTAAATTATAAAGGGGTCAAAAGTGTCACGCTATAACCAGTTGCCAGTTTCTTTGCTTAAACTTGGTTTGACACGCTGCCGCGTATCTCGATAAACTTGCAGCAATTCGCGCTCCTTTGATGCAAAAACCTGCAAGCTTTGAATCACCGTAGAGTTATTTGCCAATCCCTTGAAACGACGTGAATTCCGTCCACGTCTACGTCTGCACTATGTGGGGCTATGTGGCGCGGTATTCGGCGCAACGAATTCTTGCAAGTCTGGATGCAGCTTTATAAAAACATTAATTTTGGTATTTATGCCCACAGGTCAACGCTCTGTGCGGTGTGTCATGTTGTTTACATGTCAAAAATATTAATTTAATATCTACCTGTTGGTATTCTACATGCGTTAGACCGTCTTTTTACCACGCATTGCCTGTAAACCTTTTGACTTAGCTGATGCTGTCTAGTCGGGCACCCTGTGATTAAAATATTGATTTTTGATACCATCAACAGAAAAATCTTAGATTAGAGGATAAAGCAGGTAAAGTGTTTTAAATATTAGAAAACAAAATAAAGTGGGTACTTAATAACAAAACAGGCTCTTAATAATTTTTGTAATCTACGCTTTTCAGTGTTTGTTTTAAGATGTAAAAGATACCTAAGGAGTTTAATTTTTTTCAAAAACTAACTTCTTATCTGTTAGCAAAAAAATATATATTGATTTAATTTATTTGAATATTTTATAATAAATAACAGATAAATACACAATGTGAAAATGTATATAAAAATTAATTTTGAACCGTCATTTTCTCGTTTTTCTGCCACTTTCACTTTCTGTACTGCAACCGCCTAGCGGGGGTAAGACTCCCCCTTAATTTTAAATAAAAAGAAGGGTTGCGTGATATTTTTTTAATGGTCTCCTAACTCTGATTACAACTGACAAGTTTAAAGTCTTTGAAATGATTTCCGTCAATATGACAGCTTGTCAAGATTTTGGTTTTTATTTTTTTATAGAAATATTAAATTTCTAGTCCCTGGGCTACCAATGAAGTAGACTTTATGATAACAACACTTTTAAAACCTATTTGCGGAGGTTCCTTTTGACGAGTCTACCACGAATACTAATATCACCATATATATATATATATATATATATATATATATATATATATATATATATATATATATATATATATATATATATATATATATATATATATATATATATATATATATATATATATCTCTATCCCTCTTACCTCGCTTAAGACACCCACGGTACGTTAGTATTTAGGCTTTTAGTCTTCGTGGTTTGTCCAAAAATAAAAAAAATATATGGAACCAGGCGCTTAAATCTTTACGCCCCCTCAAACATATCAGTTCTGAGCCTTTAGGGTTGGTGATAAAAACACTATTTTTTTTAATTTAATGAAAAGATTGTGTATTATAACCCCTATATGGACGCTATCGTCCCACAAAAAGTAACTCGTTCACTAGTCCGACACCTGAAAGATGTCAGTTTTAAGCCTTATGGTTTCGTGACAGTAACACTTACCATTTTTGACACAATGTTTACACATTCCATGTTAAAACATTGTGGTGAACTTATCCGACAAAAAAGTGATGGGTTCGCCCAGTATGACATCCCCAACATGTTAATTTTAAGCCTTATGGTTTCGTGACATTAACACTTACCATTTTTGGCACAATGTTTAAACATCGCATGTTAAAACATTGTCGTAAACTAAAAAAGTGACTCGTTCGCCCAGTCCGACATCTTAAACATGTCAATTTTAAGCCTTATGGTTTCGTTACTATAATTTGTCGGACAAAAGTACCACGTGTTTCATTACCACAAATTATTTATGTCTATGTCCGACAAAAATATGGACGGTCCGACAAGTTATCCGGTCAATTTGATCATGAAAATATGGATCAAATAACGCAATTTCCGAAAAAGCCAAATTTTTTAGAGATTCCATGTGTGGTTTTACACTTATTTAAGGTCAAAGATCAAACTTTTAAGATTTAAAAAACTGTCAGTTTTATGAAAAAATATCGCAAACACAAGTTGTAAATCGCAATTTTTTTATAAAAATGGTTCCTATAATTTTTCTTTAAGACCTACCATTTCCCTTATAAGAATCACGATCTACATGATATATGATAAGCGCACATTGCACACATTTCCACACCGTATTCGGCGCGTTGTTTCTTTTTTAACGTGGTTTCCCTCGTAGGCCTAGTCCATGGACCTTTTGACGTTATTTTTATGAACAATACTCGTTTAATAGTATAAAAATTATAAATAATAGTCCCAGAGCTAGTGAACCCTTCTGAGTAAAGTTTTTCCTGTAAGGCTAAAAATTGGTATAATGATGAGACATAGCATGCTAAATACGACAATCACCTGGCATCAGCCCCAAACATCATTACCCTGTATATTTTTAAAAGTTACTAAATTTACGTAAAAATGTGGCGCTGTAAGCTTAAAATTTTCTAGGATTTTGTTGGTAAGTCTCAGGGAAAAAGTTATGTGTTTTTATTACAAACCCTAAAGTTCGAGGGGGCGTAAGAATGAAAGCGCCAGTTCCATATATGGCGCTATGAGTATTTGTGGAAGACTTGTCAAAAGGAACACCCCTAAATAGGTTTTAAAAGTGTTGTTATCATGAAGTCTAATGCATTAATGGCCCAGGGACTATACCTGCAAGATCAAGCTTGTTTAAACTCAGAGGATTTAATAATGGTTAAATGATCTTTAAAATTACAAATCAATTATTTTTTTAAGCGAGGGTGTGATTCACCCTTAAATTTTAGGGGTGAGTCACACCCTCAATTAATATCTCATTTTTAGGATCGTTTAACCCTTATCAAGTCGCATTAAATAAAAGTAGCTCGTGCAGCTAGTTAATATTATACATTAAAAAATAAAAATAAAAAATTTGACAAAAAACATTTAATATTTCAGGATATGACATCGATTTTAAGCAAAGTTTGTAATGAGAACAAAAAAAATCGTCTTTTTCATATTTAATATTTTACTAAATCTTTATAAAAGCTATACCTAAATGTAATTTACAAGTTCTTTTTATAAACTTTACCTGCAGGTGACCTAGATTTGCTTAAATATTCTTTTTAGCAAAAATATGCTTTTTAAATATGCATTTAGGTTTATCATTATTTACTACCTTCAAGTTATTAATAAAAACTTTCTCAGTTTTTTAACAGTTGGCTTTTTTGAATAAAGTACTTACGGTATTTAATACTTAATTTTTTTAATATTACCTATACAGGGTTATAGTGCCCAAACTAAATTTCGGTTTCGGCCGGTTTTGGCCAGTTTAGGCCAAAAAGTTTCGGCAGCAGTTTGGTCGAAACCAAAACAGACTCCGAAAGTTTTTGTTTGCTCTTCAAATTGTTTGAAAGACCCCACTTTTTTTGCTCTTCGAAATTTTTGTACTCACATTCAAAACAAGTTTCGTTTCGGTTTTGACCGAAACTGAAGCCATGGCTGAAATTTCGGTCGGACTCAAGGACTCAAGGTTATTAGAAAAAACCCAAACGGTGAATTATCTTAGCATCTGTCAAATATTAAGAAACCAAATTTTGTGCGAGGGTGTAACTGCACATAAAGAATTTAAAATTATATTTGCAAGGTTGCCAAGATTACAGTTTTCTCTCTAGGTTAAAGATTTTTAAGTTTTTAAATCAGACCTGATTTTAATTATTGTAATCAATTGCCTGTATCAACGTTATTATAATCTGATATTATCGTTTTTTTACTCTTATCAATTTTTAAAATATGGCATCAGATTTTTCTTATTCTTTAGACTTGCATCTTGGCAAGAAATCATCAGTTTATTTTTTCCAAAATAAATAAGAATGTGTGTGATTTCTCTTTCAAAATTAGTTGAAAAGCTATGTTATTCATTTGTTTGCAATGTCACGAAGACTTTATAACCATAACATTTAGAAATGTCAATACAATTCAAAAGTGGCAGATATTGCTGGCGGTATTATGCCATTTGTACTTGACGAATACAAGTCCATATTTGTAACTTGTTACTGCATCCAGTGTTTTTATCTCGCAGAGTAAAGATCCCTAAAGATGCCTCATGCAATCGATGGCGAGACGTTGGTAAACGAATTTAATTTGACGCGTCCAAACCCAAAAACCAAAATTACTTGGTCGACCAAGGCAGTAGCTTCTGTTCTATATTTCTTATTGTTATGGTTAGGATGTCTCCATTACAAACAAATAAATACCGTGCCCTTTCAATAAATTTTAAAAGACAAGTAATACGCCTGATTGATTTATTTGGAAAAAAAAACAAACAGATGATGATTTTTTATTAAGCTGCAAGTGTCAGAAATAAAAAAAGCGTGATGTTATACTATATCTCCAAAATTAAGAGGATTCAAAAAAACGAAAATATTAGATCGTAATAAATATGATTCAAACAATAATAAAAGTTACGGGATTTCTTTTTAAAATTTAAAAATTTCCTTACCTACCCGTACTTAAATGCATTGTTGGAATAAATAAATATTAAATCGTTAATATTTCAAAAACTATAAATTTTTGAAATAGACATCCTTATACAAACTTACCCTTATTTTTAATGCCTAATAAGCTAAGGTAATAAATTTAGGTCCATTTGAAAAAACATTTAAGGTTTTGGTAGTTATAATTTTTAACGATTATTTTTGATCATTCGTTTTTAATTGAGAAAATATTGATACAGTGAACTAAAGAAGTTCTTTCTTTACAAGGAACCCAACTCCAACTCCTAATAAAGGCTTTTGCTGGAAGAAATTGATGGTTATGTAATGGCTTAGATTAGATTAGATTAGATTAGGAGGTGGATTGCATATCCTCCTAACACTGCAACCTGCTCAGGTTTATTGTGTGTCCTCCGTCCATAGATTAGAGCACGCTATCCAAGCCGGTCTGTTTAATCCAGACTCCACAAGCTTGAAACTGGCCCCTTGGTATATCTTGCCGCTTTAGGTTTTCTTCACCCAGCCTTGCAAACCGCAGACGACAAAGGGCTTCGCAGTAGCACCATACGTGTTCTGCGGTTTCTTCCTCCTTCTGGCAGAACCTACATAGGTTTTCTTCTGCCAGGCCCATAGTTTCCAGGTGTTTATTCAATCTGCAATGACCTGTCAGTTGACCCACTATTATTCTTACTGCCTTCCGGTTATAATTCAGAAGGTCTTTTGTAAATTCTGGCGAGTAAGCCTTGATGAACACTTTCGCCTGACGCTGTCCTGGTGTTCTCCTCCACCAGTCTTGTGATTCCCTCATAATCCATGATCTAATTGTCCTACCAGCCCCCTCCTTTGCCAATTTATCAGCTTCTTCATTGCCTTCGTGGCCTTCGTGTCCTGGTACCCAAGCAATGGTTAGCTTGTTGGACGCACCCACCTCTTCCAGGGCAATTACGCAGTCCCGCACCAGCTTGGAGCTGATTTTGCATGAACTGAGTGCCCTGATGGCTGCCTAGCTGTCCGAATAGATTACTATGGTTTTATCCTCATAGCTCCTTCTGATGATTTCCCTAGCGCATTGTTCTCTGGCTACAATTTCGGCCTGGAACACAGTAGGGTGTTGTCCGAGACCCAAGTTTATTTTCGTCCTTGGTTTGTCCCCATATATACCTGCTCCAACTCCTTGGTCTGTTTTGGAGCCGTCTGTATACCCAGATTAGGTCGGCTTTAATGGGAGGCAAATGTATGTAATGGCTTGCAAGCCTCATTTTTGATATAAAATTTAAATAAGTCAAAAACACGGTTGGATTTTGGTATAGAACATTATTCTTAAATTATGTTTAGAATTTTACGCAAGATCCAAAAAATAAATAATATATTCCATTCCATTTAAAATAAGGAAGTTCACATTAACTTTCGGTATAACCGAAAGTGGTAGAGCTGTCAAAATATTTTAGTTGTATGTCTCCCACTTACTTTATAAGGTTACCAAATTTTCAAAATTTTCAAAAGCGTACTTTTCGACAAATCGATCGCGGCAGTTCCCGGTGGGACACCCTGTATTTGACGAGTTGCTAAAATAATTCACCGTTCAAATTTTTTCTACTAACCCTGTGTGTGCTAAAAGCTAAAAGGATTTTTAGACATTAGAAAATAAGAACTTGTTGAATTAACTTTACCTTTAATCTTCTATAATCCATTTAATGGGGATCAGCAGCAGCTCTTGAAAGCAAGAAATTTTTTAACTTATTGTTTGGGCAACATTTTTTAGTACAAAAAGTTTTAATTGTTGTATTTGGAAAGGACCAAAAAATACTGAGATTTAAGTAATTTGTCTCTTTATTACATGAACTTTCGGTGGTGCAGTTGGGTTGGACATTGCTTCGAGAATTTAGAAAAAAATGTATAAGTAGCATGGTATTAAAAGTGACCTTTATCAAAGAATTGAATTACAGATGGTTAAATTAACGGTTAATATTTGGTACTTTTTAATATATAAAACAGGAAGTTTATTAGAAAAAAATATAAAACATAAAGTTTATTAGAATTTTTTTATGATTTTGACTGGTTCTGTTTTCACAAATTAATCATAGATAGGTTATAATGTATATATATGTGAAAAAATGTACTGCATTTTTGTTTTTAGTAGCGGATGCCCCAAAAGAATATAATATTGAAAGAATGGCGACATATTGTAGTGAATGTGCAATAAAGTTTTAATTAGGAAATTTAAAAAACATTTTTTTTTAACCAGGACATACCATGACCCCCACCTATACTCTGTCTTCGGTTTTCGGTATTTTGTTACTTGATATTACTCAAATATTTTTTACCGAAGACAGAGTATTGGTGGGCGTTTATGGTTAGTTTTGGTAAGTTGTATCTATTTAATTCATAAATTAAACCTGACACAAATACACACTTAATTTATTATTTCGCGGCAAACCGGTCAAAATCATAAAAATACTTCACTAAATTTGTGGTTATGTCATGGCACATTCTCATAAATCGATACACACGGGGATGTACCTATACGCTTGTAAACAAAACGAAAATAACTCAGTAATCAGACTCTTATTGGAAGAAAAGAAAATCCCAAGTTTAGCAAAAGTCTAGGTTGCTTGGTCTGAGCTAAAATCTAAAAAAGGTATTATGCTTATTCAGAGTTGGGACGAATACTGAAATTCGGTATTCGCATACGAGTACTAAATACCGTATAGAAAAAGGTATTCAAATACTGAGTATTCGAGTTCCAAAAAACAGTTTTTGAATATTTATAAATACCAGGATTGGGTATTCATGAATACTGAGAGAGGTCATTACCTGTTAAAAGATCACCATTAGAATTCGGTCAAATTCTAAAATTCTATATTTAAATACTCAGGATTTGATATACAAAGAAAAAAGGCATTTTAAATTTTACTAAATTATGCTTTACCTTGCACAAAACTGTAAGTTGTACTTGTCTTTTTTTTAATTATTTAAACCCAGAATATTTGACAACAGCGCATGACCAAGGCAAGAATAATAAAGCCATTTTTTGAACAACACCTAGAAATCGTTAAAACCAATTATCAAAATCACTGTGTCAAACGTTCCGTGCATTGCGTTTAATTTATGGTATTCCCACCTAGGTCCTGCGATTTAACTCCGTTGGATTTTTCTTGTGGGGCTACATTAGATCTCGAGTATATGCGGACAAAAAAACACATGATTGCCGCCCTAAAGGCCAACATAACTCGCACCATTGGTGAGATGAGGCGAATTGATCAAATTTGTGTCAGAATGTCATCCAAAATTGGATCTCTAGGATTCAAATGACTCACCGAAGCCGCGGCGGTCATTTGGCTGATATTATTTTTTAAACTTAACGCATCAAATATGCTTTAAAATAAAAATACAGCTATTGGAATATAATTTTCATAATTAGTTTTATTTGGATTCAAAGATAGAGCGCTAGAAATGAAAAACACTTTACATGGTCAAGTTATGACGGTGTCCAGAAGACTTATTGGTTGGTAGCAGTACTGGTAATTGTAATGGTAATTGCATTAAATAGTGTAGTTGCATAGCATAGCACATTACAGAAATATATTTTTATTTAACAAAGTTACCAAAAAAAAAAATAAGAAGTCATATAGTAATTTTTTTATTAAATTACCTTAAAAATCTACTAACTGGTAAACAAAGATCTAAACTGGTTTTATGTTTATAACTCACAAGTGCTTTAAAGTTACGGCAATGTTACCTAATAATTCATCTTTTAATTACTTTAAAAACATTAACTAGACCATAAATTAATTTCAACACATTAATCAAGTCGAAACAAGAAAATATGTTTACACTACGGCATTACCGTTTTATTTTTAACAATAAATCTTTTAATTTATTGTACAAAATATATTAATTATACATACCTACATGTGTTTGGTAAGTTTAGAAATTGGGAAAATTGTGTTTTTTTGTCTTCGTTATCAAAAAATATAAAATGGGGTTGTTTAGGTACTTGTAAATAAATCCCTGGTTTTAAATCTGCTATTTTATGGGAGAGATACCTAATCCGTAACTAAAGAGGTAAAAATTTACTGACGCTGGAACAGATGTGGGGTCAAATTTACCCCTACGTTTAAAAGCGTATAGCAAATTTAAAATAAGCAAATAAACAAATACATCTTTATTATAATAGTCTTACACCTTTTTTAACGATTATGATGAATAGTTCAATGAAAAATATCTAGCTGTTATGAAACATAAACATTTACCTATTTATATACAGTGTGTTATGAAAATACTTTATTATATTAAAATCCCAAAATCCTGAAGTAAAATTGAATTTAATAAAAATAATTTAAAATGGCAGACCACTATAAATAACTAAAAAATTTGATACCAAAATGTCTAAGTCAAAGCTGGTCAAATTACATACCCGCCACTGTCAGCGATCTCTTTTAGCCGCGGCGAGTTTTAAGATTTTATATGGGTGCCAAGTGTCTGACAAATTTTTTGAAGAGCAAAAAAAATAGAAAAGATAATACCTCTTTAAAATACCAACTTACTTAATAAGTTTTTACAAAAAAAAGGTTTTCACACACCTACGTATTCTGTGCTTACCTAATAAAAATTTAAAAAGTAAAAATAAGGTCCTTACAAGCATTTTACTTACTCGATTTCTTCTTGCCCGATAGCAGAAAGTTTTAAACAGTTTTAAAGAATAAAAATGCAAAAAAAAATTGTTCTTTCCTCATGTGGGTGCATCGCACCCATTCATTTACCTTATTGGTTGCATTGACCCCCTGCACCTACGTACTCGCCGCCACTGGTGCCATATTTTAAAATTTTTTGAAGAACAAAAAAAAATAGAAAAGTTAACACTTCTTTAAAATACCAACTTACCTAATTAGTTTTTGTAAAAAAGATTTTCACACACACCTACGTATGCTATTCTTACCTAACAAAAACTTGAAAACTAAAAAGGTCCTCACAAGCATTTTACTTACTCGATTTCTGAACCAAAAATTTTTAAAATTTTTAAGGCATTATAAGAAAACTTATCGCATGGTCCAAAACTGAGTTGTTTTTCCGATAGGTGCAGGGCAAATTATAAATAAAAATATGAATAATGACCAAGAATAAAGAACTAATATTTTTAAAAATAGAACAATAATTAAGTGAGGTTATTTATGGTTCCGGAAGTGATAACAACTCCGATAATGATCGGTATCTTAAAAACGGAACGCTTTTAGCTAAAATTCGGATTTGTGATCAGCACCCCAAAAACCCCCGTATACCAAAACTTGCGCTGTACCAATCGAAAAAATATCTTAGTTATGGACCATGCGACCAGTTTTCTCATAATGCCTTTAAAATTTTAAAAATGTTTGTTCCATTTGACCTCTTAAACACGCATCCTAAGATGGTTATAAGCAAAACCACCGGACGGCGGCTTTTAACGAAAAAATAAGTAAAAACCGCCGGAAAATACAAATTATTTTTCTTATATAATAATATATAAATAAATAAATAGGAAATACCGCCAGACGGCGGTTTTCCTCTTATAATTGATTAAAACCGACGGAGACCGTTTAGGCAGTGCCTTTTAAAAAATGTTAATGCGTCATGTTGCGCATTTAAAGATTTATTTAAATGTTATGTTAGCATCAGTTTTTTGTAAATTAGAAAAAAATACATTCGCACCATATTGAAAATGACATTGGTTGTTTTTGTAAAAAAACTTCAATTAAAAATCTAAAATGTGTTAACCTAAATGTTACACTGTTTAATTAAATCGCAACGAAAACATTATAGGGAAAATTTTAAAAATTATTAATTATTCAAGTTTTTATATTCGCGGTTTTAAAAAAAAATATATAATAACATATTAAAAATATATAGCAGCTACTAATAATAATTCTTTTTATCAGATGTTTAATAAGACAACATTTATTTTCGTGTTTCTTTAAAAATAAAGTTTTTTATGTTAAATGAACTTTGTTATTAACAAAACAACAAAAAAATCTATTTTATGTAAATTTTAATATTCTCTTACCCTGATATTAAATATTTTTATAAAATACCTTTTAAAACTTTTCTCTTTTTATAGTAAGAGAGATACAAATAATTTTATTTATTCAGAATTAAAGAGCTTGCGTGCCAAACTAGATATTATTTAGCTCCATCACGCTGGAACCCGCTTTAGAAAAAATCCTAATTTTTTTAGCTCATTTATAACTACAAACGCTACTAATGATTGTAGTAAAGTTTATTGTTTTGTAGTACCAATAATTACGCAGCTAACCTAATTAATGTTGTTCTAAGCCAGAAAAAGAAATAAAACTGCGTTAAAAATTTTGGAATACACTCAAAATTGATTGTAGTTTATTGTAGCAACAAAAAAAAACTTTATCCCATATAAGTCAAAAAATATTTAAAAATAACATAGTTATGGGAAGACAAAAAATTGCTCAAAACTTTTTTAGCTCATTTATAACTACAAACGCTACTAATGATTGTAGTAAAGTTTATTTTTTGTAGTACCAATAATTACGCAGCTAACCTAATAAATGTTGTTCTAAGCCAGAAAAAGAAATAAAACTGCGTTAAAAATTTTGGAATACACTCAAAATTGATTGTAGTTTATTGTAGCGACAAAAAAAATCTTAATCCCATATAAGTCAAAAAATATTTAAAAATAACATAGCTATGGGAAGACAAAAAAATTGGTCAAAACTTTTTTTAGCTCATTTGTAACTACAAACGCTACTAATGATTGTAGTAAAGTTTATTTTTTTGTAGTACCAATAATTACGCAGCTAACCTAATTAATATTGTTCTAAGCCAGAAAAAGAAATAAAACTGCTTTAAAAACTTTTGGAATACACTTTATATTGATTGTAGTTTATTGTAGCGACGAAAAAAAATCTTAATCCCATATAAGTCAAAAAATATTTAAAAATAACATAGCTATGGGAAGACAAAAAAATTGTTCAAAACTTTTTTAGCTCATTTATAACTACAAACGCTACTAATGATTGTAGTAAAGTTTATTTTTTGTAGTACCAATAATTACGCAGCTAACCTAATTAATATTGTTCTAAGCCAGAAAAAGAAATAAAACTGCTTTAAAAATTTTGGAATACACTCTATATTGATTGTAGTTTATTGTAGCTACGAAAAAAAATCGTAATCCCATATAAGTCAAAAAATATTTAAAAATAACATAGCTATGGGAAGACAAAAAAATTGTTCAAAACTATTTTTAGCTCATTTATAACTACAAACGCTACTAATGATTGTAGTAAAGTTTATTTTTGTAGTACCAATAATTACGTAGCTAACCTAACTATTGTTGTTCTAAGCCAGAAAAAGAAATAAAACTGCGTTAAAAATTTTGGAATACACTCAAAATTGATTGTAGTTTATTGTAGCGACAGAAAAAAAATCTTTATTCCATATAAGTCAAAAAATATGATAAATGAGCTAAAAAAGTTTTGAATATTTTTTTGGTCTTCCCATAGCCATGTTATTTTTAAATATTTTTTGACTTATATGGGATTAAGATTTTTTTCGTAGCTACAATAAACTACAATCAATATAAAGTGTATTCCAAAAGTTTTTAAAGCAGTTTTATTTCTTTTTCTGGCTTAGAACAACATTAATTAGGTTAGCTGCGTAATTATTGGTACTACAAAAAATAAACTTTACTACAATCATTAGTAGCGTTTGTAGTTATAAATGAGCTAAAAAATTAGGTTTTTTCTAAAGCGGGTTCCAGCGTGATGGAGCTATATTATTTCCGCTGTTAAAAACTTTTTGTAAGAAAAAATATCCCACTACAGTAGGTAGCAGCCAGAGGTACCGAAAGTTTTAATTTAAAAAAATAGATATCGATAGTCCTCAGGAAGTCTATGACTTTCTGTAGTTATGTGTAATACGGTGTTAAAAATAAGCCGACATTGTATGAAAATACCCTTTAAAAAAAATAACATTTTTAATAGTTAACGACCAAAAGTAGAAAATAAATTATTGTATGTCACTGACAGTAAACTCATCGTAGTAAAAAAAAATATTAGCCTCTGCAGATCTTTGTTGTCTTGACTACAATAAATCTCTGATTTTTACGTCTTACATTTAGCTCTTATTAGTTCCATACATTTTTCATAGGGTTTAAGTTGAAGCTTTAAGCCGGTCATACTAAAAAATAAGTTGCTCACTTAGAAAAAAATATATTAATAACTTTTTCAACCTAGGTTCATTTTTCTGTGGAAATTTTCATATTAGTGGCAGAGTTTCTTCAGCAAATGATGTCATACGATTGTTAAGTATACTTAAATACTGATATCTATCAAAAATACCTTTAACTTTTACTAGTGGACCCACCTCATGCCCTAAAAAACAGCCCCATATGATGACACTACCTTCATCATGTCTTATGGTCAGTATATATTTTATAGTGATATACTTTAAAATATATTTTTTGTGGTAAAGCATTTTAAATTTAGTTTATATTACACCGACCATAAAACATGGTAAAAGTAGGTATGGCGCTCTCTTTCAGGGCACAGGGTGGATCCGCTAGTAAAAGTTAAAGGTATTATGAAGAGATATCAGTATTTAAATACTCTTAACAGTCATATGACACCATTTGCTTAAGAAAATATGCCACCAAACTGGGAATTTCAAAAGGATCGTAATTTTCCTGTTTTTCCTGTCATGTTAAGGCATACTGCAAAAGTTTTTAAAAAAATTTTCAACAACTTATCCTTTAACCATAACCGGCTTAAAGTCATAATAAAAATCTTATAGAATATTTATGGAAACAATTGAAGCTAGATTATTATGTCAGACATAAAAATCCCGAAAAATAAAAAAACTGCTTTACGCATTATACCACGCATGGCAAAAAATTCCAGTAGAAAAAATCAGAAATTTATTTAATACCACAAAGATGTGCAGATGTTAATAAAAATAATGGTTTTACCACAAAATATTGACTTGGCTTTGAGTGACAAACAATAATAAATATAATTAAAAACTTTCTCTACTTTTGACTGTTAATTATTCGAAATGGGTATGCTATTTTTTTTATTCAAGGTTATTTTTATACAATGATTGCTTATAGACCAGGTCGTATGGATTTTTGATGCAAAATTTCACATGATGAATTTTTATGGAATCGTCAAGCATTTTGTGACAATTCTAGAGTAAACGATTTGACAATATTAAATTTCTAGATATTGTTTTTTGATTTTTTAATAAAGTGTTTTTTCTTTGTTTTTAACCCCCAAAAATCTTTGCTATTTTCCTGTATAGATATGGTCTTCATATACACAGCACCCAGATCGGCCTGGTGTACTTTAAGGTTACCACGACAACTTACTTAAGGTGTCGCGGCTAAGGTAGGTGTCGTAGTAACCTTGGAATGGATGCTGTTTATATGGAGACCATATCTATACAGGAAAAGTCTAAAGATTTTTGGGGTTTAAAACAAGAAAACCCACTTTGTTAAAAAGTTAAAAATAATATTTGGACATTCAAAATTGTCTTATGGCTTACTCTACAATTGTTACAAAAAGTTCAAAGATTCCATAAAAAATTCATCATGTGAAATTTTCTCATGCATTATTTAAATGGTAAAGTAAAGGCCATATTGCTCTAAATTTTTTTAAAAATGTAGAGTAGAGAAAAAAAAGCGTAGTTTGCCGTGGAATATTAGTCAAAAAATTAAATGAAATTTTATGTGACGTAATTTTTTTATTATGTCAAAACAATTTCGGTTTAACAAAATTCTGACCAAAATTTTAGCTGGTCTCATAGTTTGTTGTAATCAACATTTTATTCTGAACATGATTCTGCAAAAATAAAATCCATAGGAATAATTTTTGATACATTGGCATTGGCACCCATACGACCTGGTCTTGTACTACACAAAACCACATAGTCGTAGACTTTCTTATGGATTTTTGATTTTTTTTAAAATTAAAAGTTTCTTTACTTTTGGCCGCTACTGTATCTAAAAATATGTAATTTAAATAAAATTTTATTCATTTGAGGACAATATTTTAGAGGGAATAATTCAAAGTGTATAAGATAATAAATTAGAAGTAAAAACTATTTCTAAAGCAAGCTTTTATTTGGATGCACTAAATAAGAATAAAATAATTTTTTTCTTTGAAACTTTTACCATAAAAAATACCGTCATTACACAATTTATATTATATAAAAGCTTATCCTTACTTAGTTTAAAAATTGAAAAAATTAAAAGCAATTAGATTAGGTTATTTAATTAATTTGTATATCCACTCAGGTAAATCTCGCGACAAATTCGCCAGGGTAATGACGTTATATTTTTATAGTAAAAGTTTGAAAGAAAAACTTTATTTAATTATTTTTAGTGCATTTAAATAAAAGCTTGTTTTAAAAATGGTTCTTTACTTTTATTTCTTTACGCAAGGTATTTGGCCGGTTAATTTTAAACACTTTAGCTGCAATACTCGTATTGCATTTGCATCGAGGACTGGTCCGCGATATTGGATTGGTGTAACCTTATTTTTTTGGTTACTGTTGGTAAGCCCATTTGTTTGATAACCATAATGTGGCAGTGCATTAGAAATTACTATCACGCCATTTTAAGCATTCTAATAGATTAAGTTACTGTTACTTTTGCCATGTTGGCGTTAAAATCACGGCACTATAGTTTTCGAATTGCTTTTAACAATCCTTTTATATATTACTAATATTGCAAAAGTGCATTTAAAGAGTACGCCATCTTGGATGTTTTACCATGTTGAATTTAGGAAGATGTTACTTATTTTGAGTTACTCCCAGCAAGCCCTTTTATTTAATACCCATATTAAGAAGTGCGTTAGGAGTAATTAGTCGCCATCTTGGTTTTTCCGCCATATTGAATTTAGAATGATATCACTTCATCTTTTCTGAGTTACTCTTGGCAACCCTTTTATTTGATACCCATATTGTGGAAGTGCATTGAAAATACTTCGTTCGCCATGTTGGATTTAGAATGACGTCAAATAGCTATAAATCCATTGTTCTTCAAACTAAATATGTATACCAAAATTTGAACTTAATCGGTTAAAAATAAATGCTTCAAAATCGAGTTGCAAGATTCTACCCGTACAGAGTTGGTCCGTATATTCAGACATCGCTTATCTCGTGTCTATTATACAGGGTAGAAGAAAACTTGAAATACAAAAGTTTTAGAAAATTCTTCAAACCGTCAAAAAATATATTTTTGAATATACAGAGTAAGCCAAAAATGTGTGGAGAAGAAAAAGGTATTTTTTTAAAATGGAACACCCTGTATGTTATGTCACCATTAAAAAGGTTTTTTAGAAAGCTTTACAAAATATCACATATGATATATTTATCTTTAATAGTTTTTGAAATATGGCCATTAAAATATGGGTATAGTTTCCATTACATTTGCAGTCTCACCTTAGTGCAATAGGTAGGATAATGGAATTTATATCTACTATTTTTCAGACTTAAGTTGGTCATATTTTGAAAACTACTGAAGATAGATATATCAAATGTGGTATTTTTCAAGATTTTTAAAAGGCATTTTTAATGATGACATAATAAACAGGGTATTCAATTTAAATATTTATATGTATATATGTATATATATATATATATATATATATATATATATATATATATATATATATATATATATATATATTTTCCACACACTTTTGGCTCACTCTGAAACTGCAAAAATTTGACGGTTTAAATAGTTGTTTAAAAAAATTTTGTATATAAGGTTTCTTTCTACTATGTATAATAAACGAGATAGGCGCTGTCCAAATATACGGACCAACCTGTACATACATACTTACATACATACATTGCAAGTTAAATAAAAGCTTTTAAATCAATATTTTTGGAGCTGCCGTGGCTATACCTACTACTAAAATATGTTTTTGCCAATTACGATTATTGTCAAATGTAACACCAACAAGATGTGTGACATGTTTTTGCTTTAAAGAACTCGGCTAATAAGTTTTTCGCGACATGGAACATACTGTAAAAGGGATAACTACATTATTTACGTTTACTTTTTAAATAAAGCTTAAAAATTGGTTAAAGAACCTAAAACCAGGTAAGTTTATATTTATAAGGTTGCGACATATCCTTAACTTTTAGGCGGTTCAAAGTCGGGGACGCAAGGAGGAGCACTCCACGGACAAAAGTTGGCAAGACTGGGTATAATCAAAGCTGATGATCAATGCAGTAGCGTCTAGAATTTGCGCATTTCATTTTGCATTGTTTTGGAAGTGATACTTGTTGAGAAATGTAATTCTAAGTGTTTTTTATTTAAAGTAAAAGAATTTACAACATAATAATAATAAAAAAACTGTTGTGTAAACGGTTGTTTTACTAATACAATAAACTGTATATCTCCGGCACTGAACAACATGGCCGAAAAATGGGAGATGTGACGTCAT
This sequence comes from Listronotus bonariensis, assembly GCA_014170235.1. Taxonomy (NCBI): domain Eukaryota; kingdom Metazoa; phylum Arthropoda; class Insecta; order Coleoptera; family Curculionidae; genus Listronotus; species Listronotus bonariensis. Next base: position 30,048 of record JACEGR010003553.1, on the reverse strand, counting down.
AACACGTCAAAGTAATATGGCCGAATGTCGCGACCCTATATAGACCGACTTTGGGTTGAGGGTACTATCGTCAGCATAACTATAAATGGAATTGGCTGTGGAGGAAGGAAAGTTGTTGATGTGAAAAGAAACAAAGTTGGACCCAGTACTGAGCCCACTCCAGCACAGTGCCGGAGCAAGCGTGAATCCTTGAGGCGACTGCTTCCGCGCCAGATCAGGAGCAGCTTAAATTTTAGGTAAAAAGAAAGTAAAAGTAAAATACAACCTTCCTTCCGGTTGGTTTTTAGGTGAGGACTTTTTTTGCTCTACTTCAATTTTTTTCCCTATGGTAAAGAACTGGTTGTTTTAAGAAATTGTTGTACCAATTATACATCGGGAGGAGCGCAACTTAAAGCAAAAATGCGCAAAGATGGGAAAAAGGGCAAAAATAGATTTTTACCTAAAAACCTTGTTTTGCTTTTCATTTTTTTCCACTTCTTTAGCATTAACTTGGTGAAAGTTTGAAGAGTGGCCATCCACTGATATGCGTCGTTTAGATGGATAAGTAGAGAGCAAAGAATAGACTTAAGTAAAAAAAAAACATAAAAGGGAAGTTTATTAAGGAGTATCAAGACCAAAGGTATTTACATATGCCTTGGGCACTTTATATTGATAATGGTTAACTAGGAAGTAACCACGGTTACTGACTTTTTAAACCAATGTAATACATTTTTTTAGTTTTTTTTTTAAATTTATAGTACCCAAAGTATGGAAACGTAAGAGACTTGTTCCAGTTGTACGATGCAAAGACAAGAAGATCGGTGTAAACAGAAAAACAAGATTTACTTTTAGAAACAAAAAAATTTATATTTTAAAAGGTACCTAAGGGGTAAAAAACCAAAAGTTTTATAACTATTATTTATATTTTGGACAAATGGCTTTTTAATAAGCAAGTATGTTTTTCGTTTATTTTTAACACGTATTATATTTTTAAAATTGGTAATTTTTAAGAAATGTCTTGTAAAACAAATCTAGTTTTATTTTAAATAACAACATATCGTTTTTAGTTATCATTATACTCAACAGTAATTAAATAATACTCTTAGTGACAAAACATTATGTTTGTAAACCTGCAAACTACAAACTTTGTTAAATTATTAATTTGGTATTTCATTGAACTGAAAATAATTTAGCAATAAATTAGCAGATTATTAAAATCTAAATTATTTATATCAAATAAATTCAGTTGCACTCTATCATCTCATTTAAGAATAGCTTTTAATTTGTTACAACTGTATCGTGAAAAGTAATTGCCATTAAAATAATAAATCCAGTTATACTTATTAACAAAAATAACAACGTTTAAGTGCTATTTTCTATTTTTTACTTTTCACAAAAGTCTTAAGGTAAGTAAACAAGGCAGCATAGTCGTCACTTCCAACAAACAACCCATCTCTAAAGCCGCGTCCAGACTTGCAACAATTCGCCAAACATCCGTCCAAATAAACCAATTTACGTGCTCCTTTGGTGCCAAAAATCAACAAGCTTTGAATCACCGCGGAGTCATTCCCCAAGCCCTTCAAACTACGTAAATTCTGTCCGCGCTATGTGGGGCTATGTGGCGCGCTATTTAGCGCGGCGAGTTGTTGCAAGTCTGGACGCAGCATTGGAGTTCTTTTTGGGCTTCTGGAGTGAGGAGGGCAATTGTTCCCCCTTCGTACGGCTCTGGCCGGGTGTGTAAAAGCGTGACTGGGTTTAAATCCTGATCCGGCCAAAATACTTAAGGTAAGATTCCGAGCACCGCGATAGACTGCTGACGCAGACGCAAACGCCAGAGCCATTCACATTACCAGCAACGCTATTCGTTACTCCTCAAGGCAAAAGCAAAATAAGCATAACGTTCTATAGCTTGCGTCGGCGGTAAGCCGTCTTCCACGGTGCTAAGAATCATACTTTTTTTATAATTTTGTTCCGAAATTTAGCGATAAGCCCAACAACAGACGGACCAAGTGCAAAATGTATCGACGCTAAAGTCCACCAAAGGACCAAGGTGCTGAAACACACTTTACCGTGTCCTACGCAACCGTAAACATACAGTCCCTACCCAGTTGGAAGAGTCAGATACATATATAGAAGAAACAGTTTTAAAATGTAAATTCGGTTCTCTTTGATAAGAAAAAAAAATTACAAAAAGTTTTAAGCAAATAAATCGGCATGCTTGTTTTTGCGGCCGGCTTTACTAAATTTCTGTCTGTGTATCTGTCCTTGCACTCAGAAGTAGCAAAAAGTAGCAAGGCATTTGTTAGTACACAAACTAATTAGGGAAATGGTAAAAAAATCTTTAACAAAAGTAGCGAGACCGCGAGACTTTGCATCGAAAACACAACAATAGCTCTTATTATTTAAATTATTTTACTTTTTTAATAAGAACCTAGGCAACTTATAAACTTAGTAAATTAAATGTTGTATATTTATGTTTACATGAGTAAGAATAATATAAAGTATTGCAAATTTGTCGACAAAGCTAAAACACTTTTCATTTATCACTTAATTACTTTTAGTTGTATGATTTTCATTTATTCTTAAATTACATTTTTAAGTTTTTTAGTACCCTAATAGAAGTTGCCAAATCCTTTTATAATTTTGTGTACATGTAGTTTGGAGTATCTACTTTGAAATACACAGCATGAGCCATTTAAATTTTAAAGTTGCTTTTTGGCCAAAATAATAAAATTTCTATTCCATAGTGTATCGCCGCGTCGCTGTAAAGGATAGCGGCGCCTTTTTATAAAATAGTCCAATTGCAGGCGACCTTTTTATGTTTTTTGTATAATTTTCAAAGGGTACTGAATTTGCACTGTTAAAATGTTTTCACTATACCCCTGGGTTTCTTTTATTGTTCAAGAAAAAGAGAAAGTTTTTGCGTAAAAATATTTGGAATTTACTAGTTCTTAATAATTTTGTAGCATATTTATTAAGTTACTATAAAATTTAAATTTTTGCGTGACAAAACCCGTTGGTTTGAAACCCACACTAAGCTAACATCACCCAGGCGTAAAAAGACATGGTGCATAATAAGACGAGCTTCCTCAGTACATGGCCCTTAAAAAAATAATAAAATTTTAATATAAATAATTATATTTATATTTTACTCATTTTAAAATGTCATTTTAAAACAATACCCACACACATTATAACAAATGATATACAGGGAGTTTTATTTTCGATAGGTAAAGAGGTATCTTGAAAATCGTCAGGAATATCATAAACTTTAGAGTACATTTAGAACCAATTGTGAAATTTCAAATTGACATTTAAACAATTGGGTTAAACTTCTTTAAATGACAATTGAAAATTGTTTAAATGTCAATTTGAAATTTCTCAATTGGTTGTAAATGTACTATTATCCCTTTTCTTGAGAAAACGACGGTAGTGAAAACAGTTTGTAGTTATTCTGGCGTCCAACAAAAAAACACCGTATTTGAATAGGTTTAAAATACACACACACATACTATGTTTTTAGTTTGACGGCAGTATTGCGATCCATTTCGGAACTACAGGGTAATTTTCAGATTATTTTCTGTTTTTACAACTTTTTAAGTGGTTTGTTATGAAAACTATGAAAAAACTTTTAAAATGGTCATTATGTTGTTTTTCCAGTAGAATATTATGCTAATATTAGTTATTTTTTATCCTGGGAATTTCTTGAGAAAATTACCAAAGTTATGTCATTAAGAAATGAAAGACACCTTATTAAAAACAAAATAATAAAATAATATCTGGGGGTAGACAGTTTGGAATATTACGAAAACTGTGCGAAATATTTGGTTGCCATATATTGTTTATGTCACAAAATTCCTAAAGTAGCACTTTAGTCCCTAAAACAAGGGACTAAAGTAACCATTTTAGTCCCCGAAGTGCGAAAATAATGTTTTGTCATTTTCTGTCATGGCGTTCTATAAAAAGAAGCTAGATTTATGGAAAAAGCTAATTTTAAGTAAAATTTAAAACAGTTGCTTTTTAAAACCATTAAAAATGAAACAGCATGTATAATTAAAATAAAAATTGAAGAAAAAATACAACACCTACAAGTGACAAAAAACAGTAAAAGTCCTTAACTAATAGTGGCACGGTCGTAAAAGAAAATATTTTTTGAACATGCTTTGGGTAACTTATGAAAAGTTAGAGATGGCCTACTAATGCTTGCCCTTAAGAAAAGACAATTATAATTTTAAATGGTTTTATTTAGCTTATCAAGTTTATTTACTTGTTTGTTTGGGTCAAATTTAGTAATTGGAATTTATCCCTTTTCTGACGACGCATGGTATTTTGATATTTGGTACCCACTCCTAATCTTAATGAGAATACAATATATAACATGCTTTAGGATTGTAAATTTAAGCCAAGCCAGCACAAAATGGCGGATTACATATTGGTATGGAAACCAAACTGTCAACCATACACAAATCAAGTTCTGAAGCCCTTCTACCGACTTGCTATGTATTCCCCTAATTTACCGCTGCAACAAACGCGCTGATTTCAGTTAGGGGCTTCTTCCATCCTACCGCTTCCGCCTTTTTAATTTTATCATGGGCTTCCACTGTTCACAAAATGCAAAGTAACAAAGTCACGCAGTTGTATACTGGTTAAGCAAATAGGTATTGGGATGTTGGCCAGTAAAGCAACAACAGAGGATGTATGTGACCTATCCAATTCGAAATGTTTACATGCGGGTAATCACGTTACACTGTCTCTTTTCCTTATGCCTATGTATTAAGTTATTAAGCTGATCCGGTATTTAGGCTTAAAATTGTTTGAAGAGGGACAAGCTAACATAACTCTGAGTCAAGTAAAGTTTTTGTAAGGATTGTGTATAGAAGAGTTAGAGTGCGACAAACTATTATGAAATAAACTATGTATTAGTAGGCATTAAATAAACTCAATGAAATGAGAATATCAACTAAAAACCAAACTAAATACTTGAAAATAAATTAATAAAAAAAAAATATTATGTCAAACGGTTTTATTACAATAAAAATATTGTAGATTATCTTCTAAAAGCTATTCGGTGTAAGTTTTAGCTACCGGATCGCATCAATATTTCCATCAATCTGGGGTGTTGATCAGACAAATATTAAAATCGTTGGTCACGTAAAATTTACATCGTAATAATATATACTCTGGGTATGCTCCGGACAACGATTTTATATTTGCCCCATTAATACCCCAGATTGATAAGCAGATTGGTGCAAGGGATTTATTTCCGTTTAAGGAATTCTCGTTTGGGCACCTAATAAATTTTTTTCTTGTTTGGACACCTCAGCAAAAATGCATAATAATATTTTCTTTTATGGTACCGTAAAGGAATATAATTATTTAGTGGATTTATAAAGTGTGTATTAGTCTTGGGTTTAATTAAGGAATTTAAAAGAAGGACTTGCTTTTCTTGCTTAGCTTTCTTTGAATAGCAGGAACATTACGGAAAAAAAACCAAAGGCGTTGTGTGCTATAAGAGTGTAGCGCAAAAATTGTGTTAAATATGCATATGTAGCAATAATTGACAATGCTTATGCCAAAAAAATTTTGGCCAGCTGAAATTCCTAGTTTGGGGCCTGAAAAATAACCTTCTAGTAGCCGGAAAATCGCGGTTTTAACGCCCCAATCGCGACATTGTCATTGCTTTGTACTTAATTTAAAATTACATAAAAATGTTATCATTGTGATTGCCACGTCCAAACACGATTTTACGGCTCCTAAGGGGAAATTTTGACTTGGGCATAAACCTGTCACTTATTAGGCACAATCTAAGCTATAGAATTTTAAAGTACATAAAAAGCCCACTGTTGTAATTTCTACGTCTAAAAGACAATTTTCCGGTTCCTAAGGGGTCATTTTCCCGGTCCCAAACAGAAATATTTAACCCCCACTACCGTATTTCAGGGCCTGTTGAGGCCTCTGGGACCAAGACGTGTAGAGCCATTTCTGAGCTTGGAGTGGATTCAGCGTCGAAAAATATATGAAAAAACATATGTCTGACTCTTGTGTATATATTTTTTTGCGGGGCAGTGTAATTAATAAAAAATGATTTTAAATATTCAAAAGTGAGGTTAGTTTGCAGTTTTCTTTTAAAAAAAGTTAGTTGGAAAAGGTTTTAGAATTTTATTTTAAGTCGATATGCTAATGCTTGATTCACAGCTTGTCGGTAAGTTAACATCAAAAGAATTGATCCGCGACGGCGTTTGCTCCGTCGTCCAGATATGTACGGTTGCAGGTCGTAATTTGTACATATGCCGCAGGCAAATGGTTGTTTTAGGCAAATGGCTTCTGCCTAGGCAAATACCTTCTCGTGGGCAAATGGTGTTTTTTCATTTTTAAATGCTTTTAGTCTATTTTATAAAGCAATTTTTTGACAAATTAAATTATAAATATTTACATATCTACATGGTCATGCAAAACTGGTCACATTGGGGAGGGGTCATGGTTATTTTTGGTTACTTAAATCTTTTTTAAAATAATTTATTATTAAACAAAATTAAAAAAAAAAACATTTAACTAATCAAAACTAACCATAACCGCCCCAATGTGACAGTTTTGCATGACCGTCTATAACGCTTCGAACCAATTAAATTTCAAATGACTTTGCTTCTTACTGTAGTCACACTGTACGCCTTATATGTTATCAAATATATCACAGTAATTTGTATAACAATGACCACAAGGAAAATTATTTTCATAAAAAAAATTGCCCAAGCAAAAGGCATTTGCCTAGGCAGAAACCTGCCTAAAATAACCATTTGCCTGCGACACATATGCAAATCTAAATGGGGCTGTCGTAGTTGTTTGCGGTTTCAGGTCATGGTTTAAATTTGGACGCACCTTAATGACTATAGCTCAAAGGGGACACATTTTAAAACCGATGTTTATAGAAAAATAGAGTCTTCTTTTGTTTTTTTTTTTATAATGCGTCTTTAAATTATGTGTAATAAATTAAAAAGGAAACTGTATATTTGTAAAATGGAAATAATTTTTCTTATTCTTCTTTATTAATAATGTGGTAAACATTAAAACAGATACCTCACCTGATTTACTGCAAACTAAAATTTAAACAAAACACAAACATACTGATTACCTTCCAAATGCTGATATGTTAATGTTACAGCTATAATAAATATTTATCCATATTGCAGATAAAACAAAAATATCACATTTATACATAGAACTCAAAACACTTTAAAACAATATTGACGGCTTTTACTTTTATTCCTTGACTAAATATCTAAACGACAACATAGTTTTAATTTTAAACAAAAATTAATAAATCTATTTATATTCTCAACAGGTCTATGACCGGTGTTATAGTATTGTGTGATATTACAATTGATCTTCACTTACCTGCACTACTACTCACTACTCTTGTAAATATTTTGGTCTGACAGTGTAATTTATGGGACTTTAACAGATTGCTTAAGTAAACCAGAACATACATATAATTAAAAGTTATATTGCGTAGGGTTCGGTAAAAATAGACTTTGAGTTTATATCCTAGAAAAATAAAAAGAAACAAAATATTATTTGGGTATAATTGAACTTTAGCTTCGATACATTTTACACTGTGTCCGTCTGTTGTTGAGCTAAGCATTTGGCCGCGGCAGGTTTCGAACCCACCTTATGCCCGTTGTGCACCCAACGAACCAGCGCTTTACACACCAGGCCAGCACCAGATGAAGTGGTAGAACAGTTGACAAAAAAGCATTTTTTTCTTAAAACTTTTACACTGGTATTTTATACAGTGTTAAAAGGTAAATCCCAAACTTAAAAATGATCCTGTATATTAAGAAGAGCAATTCTGCTCTTGCAAAAATATAGAAAAAATTAAAATATCTTTAAAATATATAAATTCATAATACATTTTTTAATATAAAATAAATATTTTCATTGGAGTTATACAGGGTGTTTCTAAACTAATGCGAAAAATTTTAGAAGGTGATTCCTTGTTCAATATAAAGGGTAGTTTGCTTTATAACCATGGAGACAAAACTCAACCATAAGGGAGGTATCGCAAAAAATTTAACAAAAAATCTCTTTGTATTTTTTAAGATCATTGCGTAAGTGTTCCTTTAAATTTGACGAGCAGGAACGATAGAGGTAGTCTGTTTCCATTACTTCCATTAATTCCTTAAAAGTGCAAAAATATTCAGAAAGTGTAATTTTATAATAGCAATATTTTCTTACAATTTTTTATTCTAGTGCTTTTCGTTTTTTAGATAAAAAATGAAAAAAAAATTTTTCGCCATTTTTGTACCGCAATATCTCCCTAATGGTTGACTTTTGACCCTGTATTTATAAAGCAAACTACCCTTTATTTTAAACAAAATCCTAAAATTTTTTGCATTTGTTTTTCAAACACCCTGTATAAAAAAAATATTTTGTTTAAATTTATAATCCTAGAAAACAATACACTAGAAATCGTATTACCCTTGTTTCTTACACAGACCTTTAAAGCAGTTTATACATTCTTTATATGTCCAAATCTCAGAAGAGCCTGGAAACCATAAAATTACATTTATTATCCGTAAGAAAACTAAATTAATGTAATTGCCTTCGGAAAAATAGGCGCAAGCTCCTTTCGTAGAGAAATTACTGTGGAACTAGATTAAAGGAAAAGTTAAAGAAATACAGTTATTGAAGCTTAGTCAATTAAAGTAACAATTGTACAAGGGTAGGTAAGTTTAAAAAAAATGCTTTTGCTATTATCGAATGCAAACTACATATTTTCAAAACGTTTTGTTTCCTCCCAAAATGCATTATTTCCGTAGGTAGGAGGTATTGCTAGGCACTGGTTCTTTTTTGACCATGGCAAAAATATTTTTTCCGGACGCTTACCTATTCTTATGATTTTGATATTACCCGATTACGTTTGTCAAATGTAATCAAAAATACATAACAATGTGATACCGTAGTATTGTATTAGGTACCAAGATAAAATAATTATTATATTGTTTATATTTTATCCTAAAAATACCTATTCATTATATATAAGGGGAAAATCTATAGTTCATGGATGTTTTTGAAGGAAGACAATAAACAGAGAGCTAAAAATCTAAATTTTTTTGAGACAGAAAGGAAAAACAACGACCTAAAGTCATATAAAACATATTATTTTAATATGTTAAGCCGCGTCCACATTAGTAAATAAATGTGTTGTATGTTGAGTCTAGAATTCGACGCAAATATTTGCGGCGCAAATTTCACGTTCTACCCACGTTCAATTTTACGTTGTGTGTCGTGCGTTCGTGCTCAAAACGTGTGTGACCTTATGCGTTGCATACTATTTTGTTATTCTGGATTTGTTTATATTTTTTCGCCAATTATTTTATATTTCGTAAAAGATAAATTTAAATAAAGAGGATGTTCTTCTTCTGATACAAGAATATCAAATACAAAGACTTTTATGGGATCCAAGCGATAAGTGGCATTTTCATAAAAACAAAACGAATGATGCTTGGGAAGAAATCGCAAAATGTGTTATACGTATTATTTTAAATGAAAATTCAGTTTTTATTAAAGTTTTCGCCTTACAGTTGTTGTTTTTGAAAGATAATAAATTTTTAAAAATAAAAATTAAGTTTTATTACCACATTACCTTTACATAATCTTTTAGAACGTCAATTAAAGCACTGCATACTTCTGGAACTATCAATGATGCTTTATATATATGCTTTGTTTGGATATTTTAAAAAGATATTGAAGGCTTGTATATGACTCTCCAGTAGCCATAAAACGTAATGTGACAGCTAACCTTTCCTTCACGGATATGGCTTCTCTAAGCTTGGTGTCCTTTTTGATAATTTTTGGTCCAATCTTATTTATTAAAATCTCAAAGTCATTTGTAGACATACGCAAAAAAATTTTGAAATGCCCAGTACTTTCATCCAAGGATAGCTGATATAATAACTTTACGCCATCAAAGTACGCGATAAAAGTAGCGCATTTTCTTTTCATCATTAACATTGCATCAGACATAGTCACAGAATGGTTGGTTTAGAACAAATTAGAAAGATGGATATCAGTTAACTTCTATAATTTCTAAACGGCAAGTCCTAATAACAACATTTGTCAAAATCATTGCGTTAACGTAAATACGTCCACACTAAAACAATATTGCGGCGCAAATCTCTTTGATGTTGAAAAAAACCGACAACCGACGGATCGCGTGCGTTGAATGTCGCGAAAATTTTTGCGTGTATTTCTATGCGGCGAACTCGTCCACACTTGCAAAAATTTGAAACGCACATACAAATTTGTGCCGCATGGCGCACACAACGTAAATTTTTACTAGTGTGGACGCGGCTTTAGAGTCTGAATTTTTTAACTTTAATTCTTATATATATACATATATATATATATATATATATATATATATATATATATATACTGATATTAATTTATTCTTGGGTATAGGTTTACCTAGGATAAACCTATACCCAAGAATAAATTAATATCAGTTATTAAAAAATGGTTTAAGAAAGATAAAAAGTATATATATATATATATATATATATATATATATATATATATATATATATATATATATATATATATATATATATATATATAACAATTGTATAGGAAATAAATTTTATGCCAAAATTTTAAGTTTAAGAATTAAAGTTAAAAAAGTGTTGGATTAAAAATAACATTCAAATGTGAAAACTTGTTCATTTTCAAAAAACTCTTATTTTTGGACAATAACGAGCGTTTTTGTAAATATCCGCTATTTTGATACTTTTTAAGCTTTCTTTACATATTTTATTTTGAAATACATAAGTAGGCACCAATATACATAAAGTAAATTTTCACGTTTAACGCATAAATAATAAAAAATATATATATTTTTGGAAAATTAACAATTTTGCATATTAAAAAGTAATTTTTAATCCTTAACATCATTTCTAAGGGAAATTTAAAATATTATGAAAAATAGAGTTATGTACTTTCCTCTTAAGCAAAATTCATCACCTCGTATACAACTGCAAAAACTTAATATGTATCTGATGATGTTATTTTGGGTTTTAGACTATGCAGAACTCTTTATAAAGAATTACTTGTTTTTGTCAAATTAATAAAAAAAAATCCATATAATGCGAACTTAAGTAGACAAGCTGCAATAGTTTACCTAAAATAAAGCCTAAAAATGTCCTATGCTATAATTATGCATGGGTTTTAGATCACGAAGTTTTTGCTGTTTAGCCTAATAAAATAGGGTATCTTTTTGTAAGATATATTTAAATTTTACGTTTTATGGAAAATTTTGCCATGGAAGGGGCCCGCGCGGACGTAAATAAAGCAATGGGGTGAGGACCTTTTTTGCTCTTGAACTTTTTAAGGGTAATTTTTGAGGAGGACCTTCCTTTCAGGGTGCCTTTTTTGGATAATTAAGAAAGCTCGTAGCTTTTACTTGTACCGGAGCCCGGCACGGCTCTCGACAGCCCTGTTTAAAAGTAGGTGAACTGTAACTGTAAAAAAATAAGGTTGAGACAATCTTTGTCCATTTTTGTTATGCTTAATTCCTTTATCTTTTTTCAAAAAAAAGGCATAAATTCTTATTTTAATAATAAACATAACAATAATTTAAAACATAATAAAAAATTGATTTAAATTTAATTTGGCTTTAAGCCGTGTTCTCACTTTGCAACATGTTACAAAAACTTGTTACGATACATATTTCTGTAACTTGTTGACAATAAAATTAAATTCTAATAGCTTCTTCCTTTTTTATAAAATTTTAAAAACATGTTATATAACATTTTTGACAACAGTGTTGGGTAGCAAGTAACGACACGGGTTAAGTTCGTTAAAAATTATTATTATTAAAAACAGTATTTATGTGCACTTTGTAGTAGAAAAGATAATAACAAATCACAAAATAAAATAAATACAAATACACAAATGAAATGAAAGATGGCTACATAAAAAAATAAAATTTAAAAATTGTTCAAGAAAAGATTTTAAGAAAAGAAATTGTGGATGTCATCACAAAAAACAGGGGCGCATTCAGAATCGACGCCCGGTAAAGACATGTGCAATAGGCAAGACCTTATCAAAACTAAACATAAAGAACAAATTCGTTTGCCAAAGACAAGGTTGGGGGAAAGTTTACCACAATTTTGTCGAATCTGAATGTGCCCCAGATGTTTGAATCAGATGCAAAAAAGCACGGTGTTACTAAGCGGTCACCCATCTAAGTGCTAATCGTGCTCGACGTCGCCGGACTTATTGATTTGAGGGGAACTGATATGTTACCGCAATAAAGCCTTGCAAATTTTTTAAGTTAAACGGACAAATATTTTTTTTTTTTTAAATTTACAACAAAAATATTTTTTTACCTAAAAAAGAGGCAATTAAATAATAAACAAAAATAGTGGTAAAAGGTCTTAGTAACCAAAGGATCATTTTTAAAAAAGACCCTGTAAATTTGTGCAGTAATATTCTCTACGGTATAACAACACACGTTACATATCATATATTGTGTTTTTATATAAAAAAGGAATTAACACAATAAAAAGTAGCCCTGAGACGTCTCAGTAAACAAAGGATCATTAAAAAAAAATTATGTAAATCGGTGTAAAAATATCATAGTATCGGTATAAAAAACAAGTTTAATCTCTTTTTGTTAGGGACATATTATTGCCCTTAAAAGTTGGAAAAAAATTATTTCATTTATAACTTTAAAACTGTTGCCTTAGTACCAATGATATTTGGGCAACTAAATAACCTTATACTAATGCTTCTTTTCATATGTAAACGGCTGTTGAGTAAGTCGAAATTATGCAGGATGAGACGATTTTTTTATTTATTGTATATATTTTTGACACTGGTGACAAACTTGACATTTTGCTTTGACCGTTTAATTCCTTTATCTTATTTCTACAAAAAGTATACCTAATTTAAATCAATATTTTAAACCGTTTTTATTAAATGTTGTCTATGAATACTTATTAAAATAAGTTAAAGTAGCTTTAATTTTTTTCCGAAATCAAAGCTATTTACAAAAGGAACTAAAAAGTTGTACTTTTAGTGGCTTAGTTAAAAAATAATTTTAAAAAAGCGAAAAAAAACAATAGTGTTTTTTTTCTTTATAATATTGACCGTTGTGTCCACTAAGATACCACTTTGCCCAAAAATTGTATTCTAGTTAAAGCTTAATAGGAAGCTTATTACTTTTAAGAATTGTATTAAATTTGATTTAAAAAGATTTATAATAATTATAAAATAACCACTTTTTTGAAAAATTAACTCCCTGTATCTCAGAAAAAAATCAAATTCGTTATTTATGAAGATTCGTAGCTGTGGTATATTACAGCCTTATCGGAAATGTTGATTTAGTGTTAATTTCGGTATCGAATGTGTGGGTTGTAAAATAATTAAAAAACATGTTTACTTCTAAGTTCGATAATGAGTAAATCTAAAAAATTATTGAGGTATTTATTCTATGTTTAATATTATTATATAACCTATTAATATGTTTCCTTTTTTTCAAATTAATTTCAGCTTTCTTTTTATTCCAGTAAATCCTAACAAAATGTCATCTACATACTTACATCAATAAAGATAAAGAATATTTTTTCCTGATTTGTTTTCAAATTGTTTTTAAAAATAAATACAAGGTTGAATTTTAAGGAATTTAGAAAACAGTTCTTAATTAAGTCAAAGTAAATTTTGGTAGGGGAGTCCAAAAGGGGATTTCGGGATTTACTACAGCCCGGCAGATTAACATACCGGAGGATACAAAGTACCAGGGTAAGTATATTCATGAGATATAAGATAATACCTCAGTCCAAAACTTGACCGTTTGGGAGATACAGGGTGTCAAAGTTTTAATTTTATTTTGTTTATTTTTAAATGTTTTCTTTAACATTAAACATTTTTGACCAAATTCGGTATTGGGAGGTTTTTAGGGTTGGTAATCGAAAGCTGCCCATATTTTTCCCATAAAATGTAGTAAGAGCCACCTGCAGTCCTTTCCTTTTTTTAAAATACCATAACTTTTTGGTGCCTCGGTATAATATGACTAATAAAAAAATCTTTTTTCCTATTATTTTTGTCAAAAAATGGTATACCTAGTAAATATCGATACGAGCAACCGTTTATAGGGTGTTTTAAAATAAACGGTTCATACCACACAAAATAAATCCCTAACGCTTTATCTGGGCCACCAGGATTTTTCTCAAAGCTGTATAAAAAAATGCTATCACAAATTTCTTGGGCCAAAAAACAGTCTAATACAATTTACCTTTTTCGAAAGATTGATCGTTTGTAAAATACAGGGTGTCAAATTTTCCATTTACTTTTTTACTTGGACACCCTCTATCTCGCAAACGATCCACCTTTTACCTAAGGAAAATTGCATAGGATTGTTGTATTTTGGCCCAAGGAATTTGTTATAGCATTTTGTACAGACCTTTTAGAGACACCAAGTATAATTCGACACAATCCGAACAATTTCCACAAGCCCCAATAACAACAGTATTTTTTGACATATTTAAAAAGCATTAGCCGCTTCTCCCACCGATGGAAAGGTATACATTATATAACTTTTTTTTCTAAGCTTTGCAACCCAACAGGTCTCTGACGCTTGAGTAAATCCCCATTTAGCTCCCCAACTATAAGTATGGAGCTAAACATAAAACAATAGGAAAAAAAAAACATAAATTGTAAATCATTACATTTTTCGGGTGTTTTTCAAATATAGTTTTCCCTCCTAATATTTATATTTTTTAGACATAAAACAATCGGTTGGCCGAGAAACACTCTAATACCTCTACCTACAATTATCCAAGGATAGGTGTTACAAGAGGATACTTTTATAGGACAACATTATACGAAACTAGGCCAATTTTGTATGTATATTATGTCAATATATTTAGAAAAAAGGCCCTTATCTTTTACTCATTTTTGTTATTAAAACATGCTTGTTTTCTTTCTTTACGAATGCTAAGAGGTGGGGGAGGGATGGTCCACATAACGATATGAATTAAAACACAACAAAATATAGCTTTTGTAACACGAATATACCTGCATACTCATCCTAAAGGGGGTGTTAAAACCTTTCTCCAAACCCCTTCCCATGTATATGTATACGCCCATAGGCTTTGTCGATAATTCATCTATGAGTAGCTCTATTAAAATCGCACAGAACGAGACAAAAATATTTAATATTAAGGTTTAAAAAAATCTACAGCTTTCAAAATGCCACCTGTAAAAAGAAATATACATGAGTCATAAATTGCTTATAAGTAAAGGGTATTGATTATAATATAGAAATAAAGAACGATTTACTTCAAACGTATGAGCATTTGCTTACTAGTGCGAGTATTTACTTATAGAAAATTAAAGCAACTGAATAGCAGCAGCAATTTTCTGTAAGTAAATACTCGCACTCTTATGCTCATACGTTTTAAGTAAATTCTTTTTATTTCTACATTATGATCAATACCTTTACTTTAAGCAAAAGCATATTTTGCTTCTTTTTATTCATATGGCCCAATGACAGACACTGACTACTGACGCTTCGCATTTGCTTTCACGAACAAACAGATGAAACAGCAGGTGCCTGGCGAATTACAGTGTTTTAGTCCGGTAAAATACGGATAAAATGTAATATGAGCTAATATTAATTTTTGCCTAATAATACATTTTGTAATTTCTTTATAAAACAATTAGGTTTCTGTCTAATAAATATTTGTAATTAATTAAATTTTTAGCATATTTATAAGGTTACAGTTTTATTTACTTATTTGCATGACAAAACCTAAAACGCCTAGACTATTTTGCGGTGCTTTTGAAGAATATAAACAAACAAAATAATGGTAGAATCGGCAGCATTTCAGCTATTTTAATTGATTTGCTTTAGTTTTAACGTAACAGTGTTAACTGGGTTATCTGTTTGTTATCTGTTAGAGGTTTTTAGTTTTCCTTTAATCTACCACAGATGCATTCAAAACGCTTTGTCAGAAAAGAAAAAGTTTTTTTGCTTTTGTCAAATAATAAAAAACACGGTTTTTTTATGCTTACCTTTAACGACAACCAAAAAGTCCAAATGGAACAAAATTTTAGTGCGGGAGTTGGATAGGTAAATCAACAGCTTCTGAAAAATGCAAAAATTTAAGTTGTTAATGTAAAAATACCCATAAAATAGTCATGAAAATAAATAAGAAACAGATACCTTTACTTGGCTTTTGTGTTATAATATTTATTTCTTTTTGTATATTATTACAATGAAGATATTTACTTATACGTTGTTGTATATAACTTAAGGATATTGATTTTATTGATATCATTTGTTATTATAGGTATACACCGCATCCATAAAGTCTTCCACAAACTCGATTACAACTTGGGTAATGTACTTAA
This sequence comes from Listronotus bonariensis, assembly GCA_014170235.1. Classification (NCBI taxonomy): domain Eukaryota; kingdom Metazoa; phylum Arthropoda; class Insecta; order Coleoptera; family Curculionidae; genus Listronotus; species Listronotus bonariensis. The sequence goes on along the minus strand of JACEGR010003553.1, from coordinate 13,656 downwards.
GAAATAAGTAAGATTAAGCATAAACTAAAAAATGGAACTAAAAAGAATTTTGTATACAGTGAGGATTTTAAAATCGCTCCCTTTCTCTTAATTTATGAGCGGGACAAGATATCGAAGTCGAATAAAATTTGGGTACAAAGGTGTCACTTAAACTACTTTTTGACATCAAAATTTTTATGGTCACGAGGCCTAGTGCCAAGGGGGCGTTATCAACTATTTCTTTCTAATGGAAAGGGGGTCATGTGGCACCTCGTTTTAAAGGTCCTTTGATTATCTGCTCAACGCCAGTTTGCTTTTAAAAATTGGCCAAACCGTTCTAAATATAGCAAATTTATGCCAAATTTCAAATGCTTGTAAGTGTAAAACGGTGTATCCGATTTTTTACAATAAAACAGTGTTGAGTAGAGAATCAAAGGGCTATAATAGCAAATATAAATTAAAAGAAAAACACTATTTAAAAAAATATATAAAAACACGTGTACAACACAAAAGTTTATAATACTCTGACACTTGATAAAAGTACATTATCATAAAATGTACAAAATAGCGTTAAATGTAAAAGCAGAAGGTCTTGCAATTCTTATAATTTTTCGGGAATTGCATCTTTTTTTCTTAAGAGGCGAAGGCCATCATTTTAGCGCTTTTACTGTGATGTATTGATGACAACAGCACAAACGTAAACAAACTTGGTCCATTTGTCGTTAGTTTCTACGGTTACTTTTACTTTCGGCCCACGAAAAGAAAGTTAACTTTTCTTTCGTGGGCCGAAAGTAAAAGTCAGAGAAGTGACACTTTCAAACTTTTTACAATTTAGAAATGTCAACATAACATTTATGGTTGTTAATAAATATTTTTATCTGAAACAATTATTATTTGTTTTTAGATACCCATTAAAAATTAAAAAATTAAACTTACAACTGGCTTACTTTTTTAAAGAGGAATTGAATACTAAAATCTAACGAACATGTATGCTCGTAAACAAAATTGTACGCGCTTTGAATATAAAGCCCAATATCAATTACTGGAACTTCAAAAGCTGCGTAGCTTCCTGAATAAAAACGCCAAACACACTGGAACCCGGGACATCACGGCTTGAAAAGTTATAACAAGAGAAACTTCATATTTTTAATATTTTGTAATTGGTCAGTCATAAGTCAATTTTATTAAATATTTACCGGCGTTTTTTATTTTAAAATAAAATGCAATTTAGTCATTTACTAATTATTTACTTTACAAGGTGATTCCTAACCTATTCGCCTAGCTTAAACTTGGGAATTCATTGCCAAAGACAAATAATGACTTCTAATGAAAAAAAAGGAAGATAATAAATTATTATAAGTAACAAAAATACGTACCATCACCTTCAGTCATCTAAGCCCAACATACTGTTTCTAACGGAAACACAAATAAGTTCTAAATCTTCAACCAGCCACCTTCTCTTTCCAGGCTACGAACTTATTTCGTCTTTTCGCCCACATGGTGGCGTATGTGCTTACGTCCGCAACGATCTGGCTTGTGCTCGAGTTTCCAATCTTAAATCGGGTAGGCCCGATATCCTTTGGCTTAAACTTTCCCTTAGGTCTTCAACTAAATTTATCTGCTGTTTGTACCATCTAATAATTCCTATGTCGAATTCTTTGACTTTCTTTCATCAAAGATCGATAGCATAATTTCTCAGTTTCCATCGGCTGAAATAATCGTGCTTGGCGACTTCAATGTCCATAATAAGGATTGGCAGGGCTCTACAAAAACTGACCCCCAAGGCAGAGCTGCCGAAATCTTCGCAGTCAGTAACTCTCTTACCAACCTTATTATGGAACCCACCTACTTTCCTAGAGTCCCAAATCGTAGTTCAAATCCCCTTGATCTCTTTCTTACTACCAACCCCGAACTCTATCAAACATCTGTCACAGCTCCCCTAGGACGCTCAGATCATGGCTTAGTTACTATATCTTACCCTGCACATCCGGAGGTAAACGAATACATGCCACCACGCACCGTATGGCACCACAACTCAGCCGACTGGGATGGCCTGAGGGACTTCTTCGCCACTTACCCCTGGAATTCCATCTGCTTTTCTTCTGGTGATCCTTCTGAAATTTGTAATCAACTGACGGAATCAATTCAATTGGGCATTGAAACCTATGTTCCACACACCATCAAAAACCCCAAATAATCCAATAGCAAACCCTGGCTTTCCAAATCTTGTGATAAAGCTAGAATTTTAAAAGTTCATGCTCACAAAAAGTTTCTACAGGATCCTAGTCCAGAAAACCGACGGGCCAGCATTGAAGCAAGAAACTACTACAATCAAACAATTTCTGAAGCCAAAGACTTATTTGACAATCGTATTAAAAACAAAGTTCTTTCTTGCTCAAATGGCAGCAAATCTTTCTGGTCCTTTGCGAAAAACATAAGTAGGAATTTTTGTACCAGTTCTTTTCCGCCACTAGCTTTGGAAGATGAAATTGGTTCTACCGCTAAAGGAAAGGCAGAATTATTTGCTAAACAATTTGCTGCCAATTCAACCCTTGACCCTCCCGTAAATCATCCAATTCCAGCGGTTACCTCAGTTCCTCATAAAATGCCCGATATTATTTTTAAGCTAAAACACATTAAGCGTACCCTTTCTTCCCTTAACACCAAGAAATCGTCTGGGCTGGATGGCATACCAGCAATCGTTTTAAAAAAATGTGCTTCAGAACTTGCACCAATCTTAACTCGGCTCTTGAATTGTAAGAAATTCAGGTATCTTTCCGGAAAGCTGAAAAGCTGCACGTGTTCAACCTATTCCCAAGAAAGGATCTAAATCTCTTTCATCTAACTATAGACCAATTTCAATTCTCTCAGTTCTTTGTAAAGTAATGGAAAAACTAATTAATTCACAAATTCTTAAGTACTTAGAAAAACACAAAATTCTGCATGACAGACAGTATGAATTTCGCCACAAAAGATCTACAGCAGATCTTCTTTCCTTCGTATCACACTGCTGGAATAAGTCTCTTGAGTTTGTAGGTGAGTCCCAGATCGTTGCTCTTGATATATCCAAAGCTTTTGACCAGGTCTGGAATGCCGCACTTCTTAATAAACTTCCCTCCTATGGTCTTTCAACTAAACTCTGTACTTGGCTCTCTAGTTATCTATCTGATCGTCGTATATCAGTTATTGTGGACGGCCATTCTTCAAGCTTTCACCAAGTAAATGCTGGAGTCCCTCAGGGCTCAGTTCTGGCACCAACATTGTTTTTTCTTCACATCAACGACCTTCTCTCGTCCACAACTAATTCCATTCATAGTTTCGCCGACGACAGTACCCTTAACTCCAGTTTTCAGGTTCCTAAACCCATTACTACACCTGACTTGGAAAACAAACGCAGAGCGATGCAGATATCTCTTTCGCAGGATCTTAATTTAATATTGGATTGGGGCGCTAAAAATCTCGTCCATTTTAATGCATCCAAAACACAATCATGATCCTTGTCGCGAAAAGAGTCATCAAATACTCATCCTCTACTTATGAGCGGCCAAGTTTTACAGAGCAAAGACACCTTTAATCTTGTGGGCGTCACATTTGACAGTAACCTTAACTGGCATGATTATGCCAGTGATTACATTGTATCTATAGCCACGGCAGCTTCAAGAAAGCTTGGATTTCTCTTTCGAGCCAAAAAGTATTTTTCCCCTTCTAATTTATACACTTTATATGTGTCCCAAATCCGACCTCCCTTGGAATATTGTTCTCATATCTGGGGCATGGCGTCCCCCACAACCCTAAGTATTCTTGATTCTATTCAAAGAAGAGCTATTCGTCTCATTAATAATCCTTCACTTACAGAAAGGCTTCCCTCTCTTGCACATCGTCGGGCTGTGGGGGATTTATTGCTTTTTTATAGATACTTCCATGGCCTCTGCTCTGAAGAATTGTCCAGTATAATTCCTCCACTTACGGTTCCCAACAGAGAAACTCGTGGTTCCGCGCGTATGCATCCCTATACGGTCCAACTGGACAGGCCCCGAACTTCCCACTTTGTTCGTTCTTTTATCCCTAGAGTTTCTAGGTTGTGGAACCTGTTGCCCGCGCAGGTCTTTCCTTCTCCCCCAAATCTTCAAGTATATAAGTCCCGTGTCAACAAACTCCCTCTTACCTCGCTTAAGACACCCACGGTACGTTAGTATTTAGGCTTTTAGCCTTCGTGGTTTGTCCAAAGATAAAAAAACGTACGTATACATCGTACTAAACTTTTACCTATTGACATCGGATTAAAGTTTAAACGACAAAAAAATGCGGTACACAAGTTTTACTCTTAATTTTTATAAAAAATCTTAAGTAATTTTTCATTTTTTAACTTTGTGCACCCATAAACCATAATTAAATATTTTGCTCTTACGAACTTGTTCGTTTTCCTTATATATATATATTTTTTATTTTGTATGTTTCTTACTATCAAAATTTTTCTTTACAAAATTCGGTATTAAAAGGTTTTTTAGGGTAGGGAATCGAAGGAAATGGTTGTATTTTCCTTACTGAAATTTTTGAATGTTGTTTATTGTATATGTTCTTCTCGTTAAAAGAGTTTGTAATTATCCACGTTTATTTAACTTAAAAGCGACTAAAACAAATAACGTATTTCGTGATGAGAAAATTAATTCCAAGGATTAACCGTCCGTGAGTTGCGCTTATGATACAAATATGAGGTGACATGATCCAGTTTCAAAATAGATAGCGTATTGATAAGTTGTTTTTAATTGAAATAAACTTTGATAAAGTTATAATTTACCTTCTATTTATTATACCATACCTGGCTAGTTCTCAGAAAAAAATATAAAAATAAGTTTATAAAAATGAAATTTTTTAATACAGTTGTTCTTAACTTATACGCATAAACTTAGGAAATTATTGCTAAGGACTAACAATAATCAAAAATTATAAATAGTTAGTAAAAAAGATAACTCAGTTAAAATTAAACAAAGAAAGTGTAGCTCTAAAGACAAGACGAATCAAAATAATGATTATTAATAAAGAATAACTAACTAACCTATTTTTGCTTAAAAAATATTATGGTAAAAGTAAGCACCGATTGTAATAGTAAATGCGTAAAAATAAAATCACAACTGCAGTCTTCTCTTTGCGAAATTGTTCTGGATCATTAGTGCGTATTATTCAATACCACCGACATTTTCTTGCGTATATTACCATTTTCTACTTACGTTCGCAAAATAGTTACTTTGAGCACCCGGCTGTGTACGCAAAGTTAAACTTTGCACACGTAATCTCACGTTAAAAAAGGTAATGGCTTGTTAGAGCAACAACAAATAAACGTCAAACTGACAAATACTATTTGACGTTCAAAAGTATTAAAATAAAACTAAATATATGTTTCACCTTTTCTTTAACACTTTAAGAAAAAAATATTGTTTTCCTACGACCACTTGTGAAAATAGCAAATAGCACACTGGTTTTATGCATAGAAAATGCGTTATATCACACTAGTGTTGCAAAGTACTTTACTGCACTAGTGTTGCAAAGTACTTTACAACACTCGTGTGGTATATATTATGATGTCATTCTAAAAACTGCCATTGGTTTTGCAAGTGACATATTTATTGAAGTGACAGTAAAAAAACTTTTTACTTACCTTAAAAGTAAAACCCAAATTAGCGAAAATCATCTTATTAAAGTTAAGTTACTACACAGTATAAGCTTTCTTCTAATATTAAAATGAGTAATAATAAAATTTCCGAAAAAACAAAAACATAAACAAAAATAGACATAACCACAAAAACAACTACACTGACTGCTCGCTCAGTGGCACAGTGTTGTCAGGTAAGTAGATCAAATTAAAAATCCCCCTTCTATTTTTGAGCACGCACTCTATAGAGGCAGCCTTGCCGCTTGACTATTCGACCTAAAGCGCCAGAAAAAAACTCCTATAGATCAAATTCCTTTCTCTCTGTCTTCGTGTACTTAAACAACTAGTTAAATCTTTTTTTTTTAATTCCTTACTTAAACCTGAGGCTAATACACACTTTATGAATCCACTTTTTTATCCATTCAGACAAATGGTTATTTTAGGCAAATGACTTCTGTCTAGGAAATACCTTCATTATAATATATTTGATAACATATTGGGCGTACAGTGTGTTTTTTAAAGAAATTTAATCAGACGTTAAGTTATTATTTGAAAATCTTAAATTTAATAAAACCTTAGAAAGTCAGGAAGGAGTTTACCCGATAGACATAAAAACTGCTGATGCCATATTACAGAATTCACAAGAGTAAAAGAGAATAAAATTAAATAAAAATTAATTTAAAGCCTGACCGTTCTTGTTCCATATTAAAAACCAAATATTGATATTCCGTACTTAAAGTAGATAAATTTAATTTGCAATAGCTGTATGCGTGTCCTTTTTTATCATGCACAGTTAAACAAGAAAGTATTAACAACTATTTTACTAAAATATAACTAAATAATAATAATAATATAATAATTTTTACTTTGTTTACTTTAATTTTAAGCAATAAAAGACGCGAAACAATAATTGAAGGGTTCTTTGGACAACAACCAATGTCACTTCTAATATAGAACCAATGTCAAATGTTCTTTTCTAATTTTCAAGGGAAGGGGTGTTGCACCTCGTTTTACTCGTTTTAAAAGTCCTTTGATTCTCTAGTCAACGCTACTACATTTTTGAAAATCTGTTCGGCCGTTCCAGACTTAGAACCGTTTAAAATTTGACTTAAATAGAAAACAATGCGGTTTTAATGGCTTTGGCTTGTAAGTCTAAAACGGCTGGAATAAATTTAAAAACCAATTGGCATTAAATAGAGAATTAGTAAGCCTTTAAAACGAGGTACCACATGACCCCACTTTTCATTTGAAAAAAGCTGCTAATACCCCCTTGACAGTAGGCCATGTGGAAGAACATATTTTCATCAGTAGACAAAGTATTACTTTTTACCTAAATTTTATCCAGCATCGATATCTTGTCCAGTTTAAAAAAGTGGGGAAAAGAAGTTTTAAAAACCGCCCTGTATGTACAAATTGGAGCTAAACTTCAAACGATCGTAACTTTAGAAAGAATAGGAAGATTTTTAAAAATAAAACGGCGATGAATAGAGATTCAAAAGGCCAAGTGTTAGACCACCCTCCTTCTATTTAAAAGTTGCTAGTGCCCCGCTGACACTAGGCCACGTGACCGGAATTATTTTTATGCCAAAAGGTAGTTTAAGTGACACCCTTTTACCTAAATTTTACCCGATCTCGATATCTTGTCCCATTCAACATTCAAAAGATAAAGGGGAAAAAGAACTTTTAATAACCTCACTGTATAGATTTAGCCATATACATTTATTAAAGTTTAATCTTTAATAGCCTGAAAATATTTAAAATTTGACATTGGCTGTTTTTGAAAAAAAATCCTTTGCTTGTAAAGAACCTAACTGCCATCGTTCCGCAATACTATTTTAATTACCCGATGTTTGCTTAGAATATTCAAAAAGGCTATTAAAATGTGTCACATTGCGATTTTACCAGGTTGTTTACAAAATATACAACAGTTTTCCAAAAATAACAATTTAAAACTTGCATCCATATTTTGTACCACCGCGCACCGCCGCGCGCAATAGGTGGTTTAAAATGTGTACCACTGCGGCTTAAAGAGTTTTTTTTATCTTTGGACAAACCACGAAGGCTAAAAGCCTAAATACCAACGTACCGTGGGTGTCTTAAGCGAAGTAAGAGGGAGTTTGTTGACACGGGACTTAAATACTTGAAGATTTGGAGGGGAAGCAGGTTCGACATTCCAGAAACTCTAGGGATAAAAGAACAAAGTGGGAAGTTCGAGGCCTGTCCAGTTAGACCGTATAGGGACTAACCAGAAGTTATGAAAGTACCTATAAAAAAGCGATAAATCTCCCACAGCCCGACGATGGGCAAGAGAGGGAAGCCTTTCTGTAAGTAAAGGATCATTAATGAGACGAATAGCTCTTCTTTGAATAGAATCAAGAATGCTTAGGGTTGTGGGTGACGCCATGCCCCAGATATGAGAGCAATATTTCAAGGGAGGTCGGATTTGGGACACATACAAAGTGTATAAATTAGAAGGGAAAAAATACTTTTGGCTCGAAGAAGAAATCCATGCTTTTTGGAAGCTGTCGTGGCTATAGATACAATGTGTTTATGCCAGTTAAGGTTACTTTCAAATGTGACGCCCCAGTTACAATGTGAATCTGTGAAGAATATTTAAATTTAAGAATACTTTCTAAACCAAGTTGTGCCTTGTTTTATTTTAACAACCCCTATTGAATACGCATAATATTAATTGTCACTTTTAATACTTACCAATATAAAGAACTAATAATTTAAAGCTATTGGAGTCTACTTTATACATATATATGTACTGTTAAAAAAAGTGTTTTTTATTACAACACCACAAAAATTTATCGAAAACGAATTTTAAACAGTTTTTAGTCCGGAAAAAAGGCCGTGGCACGCGCTCGCTAACAACCTAAACAGTAGTTAATTCTAATTTTAAACATTTGACCTGACTGATTCAATTTTCGATTAACTTATCATTGTCTGGATTATGTATCGATAAGATGTCGAATAATCTTTTAATTGTTTGATCTAAGAAACAATTTATTATTTTATAATAGGTGACTTGTAGGTAAAAATTTGATATATTTCAAATTAGATATTTATTAAAAATTAATTTGAAGTTCTGAGTTTGTTTTAGAGCAAAACGTGCTTGGAATAATATAAATTGGTACTTTCACTGAGTTAAGTATAGAGAGTCTGAGACATCATGTCATGCCAGAAGCTACAATAAAAATCGCTGTAGGATATACAGGGTTGTTTAAAATCGCGAAATGGTACTTCGAGAAATAAAACAATCAAAAAAATTTTTTTAAAACTACCTACTTAAAAAGTATAGAAAAGTAATTGAAAGTTTATAATAAGTTGTTTGCCTATTAATTTGTTTTATAGACAAAATTAAGGTTAACCAAAATCTAAAAATACGATTAATTAAAAAAACAGGGGTTATCAGATTAAAAGCCTTAAAATATTGCCCTATAATATAGAGAAAGATTCAAAAATACGAAAATGGTATTTTAGCAAATTAAAAAAATTGGTTATGGATATTAATTTATCTTCTTATAAATAAAAATTCTAACTTTTAAATAAATAAGTCCTTAACCTTTGGGTTACTATTTACATGATTTTAACTTTACCTAGACCATCGGCCGCCAACGTGCAAATTAAAATTGGCCGCATTTACTACTCTTGCAGATTCTAAAATTTTAAGACAAAAGTACTTTTTTTTAAATACCGCCAGAGGGCACTTTACCTAAAACTTAAATTTATTTACATCATAACTTTTTATTTTGACAGATATCGCAAAGCTGAGGGCAAATCAAAAACTTAAAAAATAAGGTACTCTTTAATGAAGTCGATAAACCTCACCGTTTAGGCACCAATAGACATCAAATTTTTAATCAATTTCAATCAAATTACTTACATATATACAGGGTGTCCAGTAACTTAACCGACAAACTTTACGGGGCGAATCTACAACAGAAAATAAGAAAAAAAACTTTATATAAACATATATCCTAAACGTCTTAGTTTTTGAACTACGGTGTGTTAAATATTTAAAAAAAAACTTTTTTTTAATTTTTAACACTCCGTAGTTTAAAAACAAAGACATTTAGGACATATGTTTATATAAAGTTTTTTCTTATTTTTTGTTGTAAAATCGTTTGGTTAAGTTTGTTGGTTGAGTTACTGGACACCCTGTATGTATGTAGGTAATTTGATTGAAATTGATGAAAACTTTCATGTCTATTGGTGCCTAAACGGTGAGGTTTATCGACTTTAATAAAAATTACCTTATTTTTTAAGTTTGTGATTGTCTATAAAATGGCGCCTCTAGTTTTGCGATATTTGTCAAAATAAAAAGTTATGATGTAAATAAATTTTAAGTTTTGGGTAAAGTGCCCTCTGGCGGTATTTAAAAAAGTACTTTTGTCTTAAAATCTTAGAACCTGCAAAGCTCGATTTAGGTGCCAAATATAAACCGGATTGGTTAAAAAATAAATGCAATATGGCGAAAAAACCAGAATAAAAACTAAACTTTGACGCCTTGTAACTCGAAAACGAATGACATTTTGAAAAAAATTATATGAAGTTCTACCCTTATTTTATCAAGTAAAATCACTCCCTTAAGTTTCGTGATCGATTTTTAAAGCACTCTGTATATTTTTTTATTATTAGAAATGTTTCCATCCATACAAATCTATGTTTTTTTTTTTTTTTTTTGGACTAACCACGAAGGGTAAAAGCCTAAATACAAACGTTCCGTGGGTGTCTCAAGAAAGGTAAGAGGGAGTTTCTTGACACGGGACTTAAACATTTGAAGATTTGGGAACGAGGGAAAGACCTTTGCGGCCAGCAGGTTCCACATATTGGAAACGAAGGAACAAACAAAATGGGAAGTTCGGGGCCTGTCCAGTTGGACCATATAAGAATGCATACGTGCGGCACTACGAGCTTCTCTATTGGGAACCGTAATAGGCGTAAGAGGAGGAATTATACTGGACAACTCTTCAGAGCAGAAGCCTTAGAAATACCTAAAAAATACGATAAATCCCCTACAGCCCGACGATGGGCAAGAGAGGAAAGCCTTTCTGTAGGAGAAGGTTACTTACTTACTTACTTACGGTTAAGCGGGTTTTTGGGGTGAGAAATCGATATCTGCTTACGATTTGTTGCATGATATCAAAGATAATTATTGTAGTTTTACTATAGACTCCCAGAACAAAGATACATTTTTGGTCATCAGTTTGGACGCTGGCTTGGCTGAATTTATGAAGCGGCAAATTATACGTACTGTTTACGTGTGTACTCGATAGGTACCCGCTTCATAAATTCCACGAAGTTAGCGTCCAAGCTGATGACCAAAAATTTAGCATTGTTCTGGGTGTCTATAGTAAAAATACAATAATTGTCTTTGATGATATAAAAAATTTACAATGTCATAACTTTTTTTACTTGAATATAATATGGCTCTAGTAAACATTTTGCATGCTCTTATATTTAAATAAAAAAAAGTATACTCTAATAAAGATCGCTACGAATCGTATAGAAAAATTATCTTGAGATTACCGTTCGCTTTATTTAGGCCACCCGAAACGCTCTTTAAAGTATGAGGTATGTACAAAATGCCTTTTTTCACGAACGTTAAAAAAAAATGCTGTTTTTAAATCATGAAGTTAAAGTACTCCATTTTAGTACACTACATAAAGTGTTCAAAAAAGTAACTTTTTTAACACCTCAAAGCTTTTTTACACTTTAAATTAGTGTTTTGTTTCAAGCCTACCACAATAAACTTAAATATCAATTTATGCAATATAACAGTAAACGCGACATCAACTGAACCAAGCGGTCAAGTTACCTTTGATTTCGTCTACATAAGATATTAAAAGATAATTATAAAACATAAAATAAAATTACTTTATACATATATCAGAAAATCACAGTTATAGAATCTACAAATAAACACTTACATTAACCACTTAATAGTGATCTGAAGCATTGCTTTCGAAAGAGATTAAGTGAGCTTCCAAAAGGATCTATACTAGGATGAGCATTCAAATATGCTAGGGAGCGTGAGATTGGAGCATGAAAACCATAGTTAGTCCGATGAAATTGAACTGAAAATAGCTGATTACTTCTAAGCGATCGAGTAGGGATTTTTAAACAAATTTGCCCAAGAAGAACCGGACAATCAATGTTTCCACTGATTAATTTGTGAATAAAACACAAATCACTAACCGCCCTTCTAACCTCCAGAGGTGGCAGGTTAAGATGAGAGGAGACTTCCTCGACCCTATCCCGCATGTTCCAGTCTTGAATGCACAATACTACAAATTTTTTTTTGAACATTCTCCTACACTGGGTTTTATAGATATTATAAAAAGGGGACCATATCATAGATGCATATTCAATGTGAGATCTCACAAGAGAACAGTACAGTAAACGCAGTGAATTCTAGTTTTAAGATTTAACAGTTTGCAAAGAAATTTAATAGAAATTATTAAAATTTATTAGTAGTAATAAATATGAGTGACTAAGAAATTAAAAATGAATTAATATTGTTTTAGTACTATTTCAACAAAAAGTAAGTACATACAATTTTCTTAAATTAAAAAATAAATACATAGTTATAAAGTGGATAATTGTTTCTCTAAAAATAGGAAACCTATGATTTTTTGTTACAAAATAATGACTGTGCTGCAAAAATTAAAATTAATTAGTTTAGATAAATAAAAGATGTATAAAGTAATGTATTTTGGGAAATTTTTATACGTCATGGAAAAAATATAGTATGTTACACATGCATAAAGTGTCTTTTTCTTACTCATGGGATTGCCGCACTCGCCTAAAGGCTCGTGCTGTCAAACTTCCCATTCGTAAATAAAATCAATTTATGCACTTGTTACATAAATTACCATTATAAATTCCTTGGGCCAAAATACAACTATCTAATGCAATTTACCGAGCAATGTACTTTAGTCGAAAAGTTGACGGTTTTCCAGATACGGGGCATCAAAGTTTTTTAATTTTATTTTTTGACTTTGACGCTCTGTATCTCGCAAACCGTGCAAACGATCAACTTTTACTGAGGGTAATTGCCTTAGATCGTTGTATTTTAGTATAATTATTTGTAGAAGCTCTTTGTACGGCCCTTTTAGAAAAATTTTGGTGACCTAAATAAAGCTTAAAGAAAAGCAAAGAATTTTTTTTTGCTGAAATTAGAAATTTCTCTAAAATAATTTAAAATCAGTTGGGCGTAGCGATATTTACCAGGTATACATTTTTTTGTTAAGAAAATATGAGAGTATAGAAATTCCTTAAAGCCATAATAAAAAAGAAAGGACAGGTCGCTCAAGATATGTTTTGTATTGGTTCGACGAATTAATTTAATTGATGGTAGCTATTTGGGTACCTAAACGCCAAAAAATAAAATTAAAATACCAAAAAAAAATAAAACAAGTAAATAAAGAACTTAAAATCGGCCCAAGTCTGCCACCGTTATCAAGTTAAATTGAATGAAATAATAATAAATAAAAAAAATTAAAATGAACTATTTTTAGGTTTAAGATTTGGCGTGTACCCGAATAACTACCATAAATTTGACACCCTTAATCTCATAAACGATTAACTTTTCGACAAAGGTAGATTGCATTAAATCGTTGGATTTTTACCCAAGGAGTATGTACTGGCATTTTTACAGACCAGTATAAAAAAGAAATTATTAAACATTAATAAAATTTATTCGAAACTAAAAATCGTTACAATTTGCTCTTTGCAATAATAAAGAACTAAAAAAATACCATTTATATTCGCTTTTTTACAATTTAAATTTATGTTTGGCCCGTTATATTTGACCTCACCCAAAACGGCTTGCGACGCGACGGTACGGGATCGGCTGACATTTAATATTAGATTTTTGTATCATTTCTTTATTTCTCTTTGGGCAAAAACAGAAAATACGCATTTCTTTATTTAAATTTAAGCTAAATTAATAAAAATACACTCTACTACGTACTAATGTACATAAAAATATAAATGGTTATCACAACTTTAAAATCCAT
>JACEGR010003552.1:0-102914 GCA_014170235.1 Listronotus bonariensis | reverse complement strand
CCATTAGCCAAAAGCAAATTTAAATAAAACCCATGTGTAAAGATTCTTAAATCAGAATCAGTCTTATTGTATTACAGTTTACAATAGTTTTGTTATTATTACAGAGTATCGATGGGGGTCATGGTTAGTTCTGGTTAGTTAAATCTTTTTTTTATTCTTTAATTAAACCCAAGACTAATACACAGTTTATACATCCACTACAGAATTCTATGCCCACCTTTAGGGTACCAAACATGGAGAAATAATTATGCATTTTTGTCGAGGTGACCAAACCAGAAAAAAAGAGTAAAAAAAGGTATTAGGTGCTCAACTAAAAAGATCCCAAACCAGCATAAGCTAAGAAAACACTAAACGTTCTCCTAAAATTCAAAAACAGTGCATCTAAAGTCTAAAGCAGACTTTAGATGTCTACCTGCTAGTGTTCAACTCACTGAAACTCGACTTAAACGCATCTAGGGCCCTCAGATAATCTAAAATATAATTTAATTATTAACTTTATCGATACAAAGGCTAGTAATGTCAAAAAATCATTATTAAATTACATTATATTTTGGACTTTATTTGATGGTTCGTTTAGAGGTCGTTAAATGACTTGTTTTTAGGTTAAGTGCTATAGCCCACCATTAAATTTCACCTCTAAAGTTAAAAGCAATCTAAATCTGTATAAACTAAGCTGCAGACACTCTTCATTTCTAAAAATATTGCCAAGGATAATTTAATAAACACATCAATGCATATGAGATGCACACAAACGATGTTTTTAGGATAATAAATAAAAATCGTACGTTGCGGACGTCACTGGCGGCAATGTTAACAAAACATTTCGTATATTTTTAGATGGTTTGATTTTAGATACCGATTTTCGTTTATGATTGGCGAAAATGGAAGTAAAAAGGTAGAATGGAATTTATCAAAATACTTTCGTGATACCTATACCAGAGCTTAGCTTTTTATTATTATTTTAAGACATGCTTTAGTCCCTGGGCCAGTAATACTTCATGATAATAAAATAACACTTTTAAAACTCCTTTAGGGGACTTCCTTTTGACGAGTCTACCACGAATATTCATACCGCCATACATGGAAGCGGCGCATTAACCCAGCCTGTCAATATCAAGTGTTTCGGGTGTCGGACCGGGCAAACGCGTCAGTTTTTTTGTCGGACAAGTTTACCACAAAGTTTTGCATGCAATTTTTAAACATTGTGCCAAAAATCGTAAAGTTTACAGTTACGAAACCCGCCCAATTCAATACCCAAAACATGTCAATGGGCCTTATGGTTTCGTGACTGTAACAGTTACGATTTTTGGCACAGTATTAAAAATTGCATGTAAAACATTGTTGTAAACGTGACCAACCAAAAAGTAACGCGTTTGTCCAGTCCGACACCCGAAACATTTGACATTGATAGACTGGGTTAAAACGCCGCTTCCATAAATGGCGGTTAGAGTATTCGTAGTAGACTCATCAAAAGGAACCCCCTTAAAAGATTTTAAAAGGGACTACTCATTTTATTTGCGGTCTTAAGTGCAAAACACTTATGTAAACAGACACCCCGATTTCCCGATTTGGTCCCACTTGACTTTCTTTAAATTCATTCGTGGCTCCGGAAAAATGCAATAAAAATAATTGTACTCGTTGATAGCTTCATTTAATCCTCAAGAAAGTCAACCTAAGTATAATTTAAATTACTTATACCATTTTAAATAAACAATGGCGCGCTCCACATTAGTGTTACAGGTCAGTACAGTTCTCGAGAAACAGAAAAAAAACAACAATGCACAATTAACCAGCATCGAAATAAAATGAAATATAATTTTACGGTTTTTTCACGGCGTTGGCATACTTTTGGACCGTTTCTTTAATTGAGTCGAATCGGTTTCTAAAAAAGAAAACGCAGAGTGCGTTTGGCTTGCTCACGAAATCATCGATAGGTCAGGTCAATTTTTGCATGGTCCCAAAAGTAGAGCTGGAAATATCGATTTATCACGGTGATTCTAAACATCAAAACGGTAAATCTCACGTACAATTTTCAAACGACTTACTGACAAATTTAGATTTTTACATCAACGTATTATTCAGAAGGCGATCACGTATCAGGTCTATCCGAGACTCCATCTGTTTAGCGGCCCAAAATGTGAAATTTGAGGTTTGAAAGACAGCTCTTAATTAGTCACGAATGGTCAGTAATTGTAACAAATTAGTAAAAGGTCATCGAAACATTTTTAGTGCCTCAAATTAATCATACTTGGCTCAATTAAATAGGATACAATAGGTCCACATTGGTCCAGTATGAATAAATAATTGGTCAGCAAAATTAAAGGAGTTCTGTATTAAATGAAGACATTCAGGGACGAGGAAATTTTGTGAGAGGTCCAAAATTAAAAATGTTACAAAAAACAAATTCTGAGAGGTAGTAACAATTAAAGAATTGGTTATAGGTATGTATTTAACATTTGGTCAAAGATACTGGAATACATATAATGAGTTTTAAATTATAACAGTTGGCCACGAATTGGTTAAGATTGGTCATTAGGTCATAGTAATTGGTCAGCAGTAAAATAGAATTAAGAGAAATTATTTTAAATAAACAGGGGTGGTTTTACACTGATTTTTGCAAAATTATATGTAGCATCTTAAAATCAACATTTAGAGTTAATTCAGTGCTATTTAAATTGGTCACGAATTGGTCACGATTGGTCAGTTGGTCTCAGTGAAGTACTGACCAATCGTGACCAATTCGTAACCAAGTTTTGTAATATAGAATGATCTCTGAGTGTTCATATTAAGGCGCTTTATAATATTATAAATATTTTTTAAAACAGTGTAAAAGCATAACAGCATAAATAAAGTGACATTGCAAACTATGTATTAAAAAAGTAGAAATTACTTTTAAATTAACCAAATTTACTTTTTGTAACAAACTCGAAATTTCGTCACTCAATTGTTAAAAGCTTAAATAGACACCCCGATTTCCCGATTAGGTCTACCTTTACTTTCAAAATTGGTGAACTGGTGAAGATCTCTATTTAATCCTCAAGAATATAAACCAAATATAGTTTTTCTAACAAAGTCGAAATGTCGTCACTGGATATCTCAAAAAATTTAAATATTTTAATATTTAATAGTGTTCCAGATATTTAAGTTGAGCAATTTATGTACGTATTCCAAATTTCGAAAATGTCCGTTTTTGTGGAATAAAAAATTAAAATGTATAAGAAAGACAGTATAATTTGAAGTTTTGATTTATGAATAAATGCATAATGGAATATAGGAAGTAATTGTATTGTTAAAAAATGTTTTTAAAATGTTTTTTCATTGTTCTACTTGAAAAAAAAAAACGGTTTGGTTTATTTTATGTCTGATTATCACAAATAAAATACAATTATAATGTATATTGTATATAAGTTCTGACCGTCTCAGTGCATTCATATTTTACTTATCTTCATAATAACAAAGACATACACATATATCTATATATCCAAAAAATACGTTTAAAATACCTACTTCAAACTTTTTGGTGCCTTTTAAAAACAGCTGATACTTAAAATTCCCATATGCGAGCGACCATGGGGGCGAAACATATGTATAGAAAATCAACAGGATACATCCTTGACGTGCCATGCATGAGGGTAGGGTTTAAAAGCCAAGGGAGTGGACTATTAAGGTCCCTAGAGGCGCAACAGAAATGTCGCATGTAGCGTCCCGTATTTTTGTCTAGGGAAATATAGAAATAATTGCAGCAACGTCTGCAATTTTACATGATTAACTCTTCATATAATTTAAACGATCGAATAAATTGGTCCAAAGGATCGAATAAGTGGTCCGAGCTTTTGTGGTGGCTTTTCGCTTGTACGGTAATTTTTAAAAGTTAAAATTAGTACGTACAATTTTCTTTACGCACCGCTAGTTGATCTGTATACAATTTAAAATTTAAATACGATACACATGCATAGTTAATACAGAAACAAAGACTCGTAAACACCTATTTATACGTAATATTGTGTAGGGTGACTTAAAAATCTATTACGAAACTGAAGGTGGGAATTCTACCTGATAAAATAATGATAAAGCTTCGTATATTTTATTTCAAAAGTCATCGGTTTTCGAGTTACAACCTCTAAATTTTTTCTCAGTGTCGTCCATGAGTGGTTTAGGGTATATATTTTTTAATAAAAAAATCGTACCTACGGCACTGTATTTTTATAAAATAAAAGTATTTTTTTAAATCCCCATTAGGTTTGGAACAAATTTGATCTTTTGACGTTTTTCTATTTGATCTACGGTTTTCGCGTAAATAAAAAAAAAAGAAAAACATTTCTCGGCATGGTCTACTGGCTAATCAGTATTCAATTCGTCGGTTTAAAGGTCACTAAGTACATTTTGTCAAAAAATTGCTTGAACATTCCTAAGTAATTTATAGTAAAAGTTTTTGTATAAATAATTTATTAGCTACATTTATGACATCCATAAATCTTTATTGAAATATTGTACATAAAAAGAAGGTTTTCTTTTCTTTTTCACAGACTTTTTATAAAATCGTTAATCGTTATTCCCTGAACTTTTAAATGTCACTTAGTGAGTTTTACCTTTCAACCGACGAAATATTGAATATTGTTTGTGGTTTTGCTGTATATCATTAGTTAGTGGACACCCTGTATATGACTTATCTGCAAGTTCAAATACTAATAATTATTATAATGCGGTTTTATTTTTTCTGCTAACTATTATTCGTTGGACTTTATATAAAACAATGGTATCACATCATGACCATAATTAAAAGAACATTTTTTTCTTTTAATTTATAATAAATGGTATAAAAGATAATAAAACGGAGTATCGGCAGCTTTTCACAAGGTCTGTCTCAAGTTTGTCCAATCCAGGAAACGGATAAGATAGTGAAATCCTTCGTTTGTATCGTTTAAAATTAGATTCTGCATTGGCGTTTCCTAGTATGGTAAAATACAATAAAACATTGTTAAAATTAAAAGTAATTTTTTAATAACTAAAGAACATAAAAACTTTATTTTCAGTCATCTTTGTACCGCGATAAGGGGTGTGCGAATCTCGGCGAATATCGATCGAATCGAATAATTCGAAATTCGACGAATAATCCGAAAAATTTTTGAATAATTCACGAATAATGCGAACTATTCACTAATTATCAAAATATGAATGGATTCTTTATTTTATCCAATTGAGATTCCATAACATCGGGCATCAAAATATTCTACTGACCCATAATATCCTTTTTGATTAAAAATTAATTATCTGAAGAAGACAATTGCTCAATTTTTTATTTTAATATAAATATATATATTAAATAAAATCCTCTTTTTTATATTTTTAATATAAAATTTTTGAAAGACCCTGTACAAAAGGCAAAAGATAAATTATTTTTCAAGTTTAGTAACAGATTTATGAAATACCCTGTATGATGAATATGAGAAATACAGTAATTTTCAACATTTTAAACACATTGTATTAAGGGTATTTTTTGAAAAGCCCAAAAAAGTTTATATGTATTTGAATACCTTACATTTTAACCTTACTTTTGTTGGCCGGATATACCTAAACATCCTGTAAATAGGAAAAAAATTTCAGAATATTTTTATTTATTTAAAATATTTAATTAAAAACATATTGAAATTCTTGAAAAGAACGTTGTTTTATTTACAAATGTTTGTTACACCCTGTATAGTGCACAAAAAACCTGGTCAATTTTAAGTTTTAAATACTGTGTCTAGATTCATTTGCTTACTATATACATATACCATACTATATATGTATACCAGGAGTTTTATTTACAATATTTTTTTCCAGAAGTTTTAAAACACCCCATATATAATAACTATATTTAGACTAAAATTCCCTAATAATGTTTTCAATTTATAATTTTGAAACATTCGCCGTATAATGCAAATGATCAAATATTTTAAAATTCCGGTATTAGTTTTGTTAAACACCCTGTATAATATATGGAAAATACTATATTTTTATATTTTTACAATAATTGTTTTATTTATGTAATTAAATTTTTTGGTTCAAATAAAATGCAATTATTTGTCAAATTTATATTTAAATATCACGCATAACAAATCCTAAATTTAATATCCTCAAAAATTCGCGATTACTACAATAATTCTTAATAATTCGAATATTCGAAAAAATTTCGAATTATTCGAAAAAAATCGCTCACCCCTAACCGCGATATCTCCGTAAGGGTTGACTTTTTATTCCATGCAAATACAGCAATCTACCCTTTATTTTTAACAAGGTATCACCTCTATTTTTTTTTTTTTTGAAACACTATGTATATATTTTTTTAAGTATCTGGCAGGGTTAGCAGAT
Source organism: Listronotus bonariensis (assembly GCA_014170235.1). Lineage (NCBI taxonomy): Eukaryota > Metazoa > Arthropoda > Insecta > Coleoptera > Curculionidae > Listronotus > Listronotus bonariensis. Next base: position 96,563 of record JACEGR010003552.1, on the reverse strand, counting down.
TTGATATATAACGGGTGGTACCTCGTATAGGAAATCCCATGTAAATTTTAATGGGGTTAATTATTGGCTCCCTGTACATTTACAAAAAAAAAAAAGAAAGATATATTTTTTTAAAGAAACCAATCTCACAAACCGTCGTGCCAAGTTTTAAAAATGAATAATAAGCGAAGCTTGAATTATTCAGCTATATGTATATAATTGAAAAATTTTTCGATTCAGGTACAACCAAACAGACAGCAGCCACCCGCAAACAATTTGTTATAAGGCTGTCCCTGATTTATTGACAGTTTTCCTCATGTCAGTGACAACATTCACTTTACAACTGCCTGTTTGGTCATAGTCAGGCAGGAAAAGCGAAGAAATAACTTATCTGGGCGTTATCGTCAGTCAGCATAAAAGTTAAAACATTATCAAGAAAAAGGTGAAAAAAAGTTAGTTACCCATCCGGAATTCGAACTCGGAACCTGTGGTTTACGTGTCAACACTCTTAACCCTGTAGCTATTAGGCCCATTTGGAGTATTTCTTTAAATCTTGATAATATGATTGAAGAAATAAGCCGTGTTTATGAATCTTGTACTTTTTTCCTTTTCCTGAGAATTTTACATTTTGTTTCACCCTCAATACATGCATACTTTAAGAGATGAACTTTTTTAAACTTATGAAGAGCTTCGACAAAATCTTCGCACGTGTCAACTGTCAAACGTACCTCCCAGTTTTATTGTTGTATGTTGTTCAATGATAAAAAGAATATTAAACAGTAAAACAAAGCATTAAGTTAGGTTAACTTTAACTATTATTCGGCGGTTTTCAATAGTTTTTATGAACAAAACCTCCGGTTAAAACAAATTAATATAACATTTTTGGCGGTTTTCATATACGTAAATAAATAAAACCGCCGTTGGTCATTTAACCAGTTCAAAAAATCTAATATTTTTAGTTCAATAGTTTTGTGTATATTTTTGTTTGTGTTAAAACTAATTGTAAGAAAGACTCGTATTAATTTTACTATACACCTTTCTTATATTCGCTAAAAAATTCAGCAATTTGTTCCATTCTATTTTTAATTCTTAAAGCAAGCTATAAAGACGTTCTACACTCTGCATTGCAGTGGTCATACATACAATTACTTTCTTTTTTAGTCATGGTTACGTATACCTGTACCTACGTTATTTAAATAATTAGCTTTGAAACAAAACCAGTGTAACAACATGGCTGAAATAAGTCGATTTTATTCCGCAACCAGCGCGGTGTTGTGTAACTTTTTAATATTGTGAATTTTTAACCGGTAAAAATGATTGCAAAAAGTCGTTTTTATTTCATTTTGACCAGTCACAAATTTTAGTATCACGACAGGAAAAAAATTAGTCAAGAGGATTCAAATCTGGTTGGCGCGCGGGCGACATATCTAATTGAGGTCTAGCTGTAATTTAACTAGCCTTTTACGGTATTTTAAAGTTACATAACTAAAAATTATAAGAGTGGCGGCACTCCTTTATGTAAATTCACCCTGTACATAGCGTTTATCAGACCTTATTAAAGTTAATTACCACCATATGCATTCAACATTAAGTGGAAAAGGTTAAAAAACTCCTTTCCGCTAGCCTTGGACAAATCCGATTGGGGGCATTCCGGATTTTTCGTTGTATTTGTAAACAACACCGGCAAGAATAAAATTATCATGCTCGCTGAGGTTATTTATTATTTTAAAATGGAAAGAGTGACCTAATTTTTAACCATAATAAAAAATATTGCGCGTTTATATTCCCAAATTAGTTTTTTATGCAGCAAATTTTATGCGTTTACTCTTTTGAAAATGGTCTCTTTCTATCCGTGCGTCTGAGAAGAGAATCGTGGTATTTAAATCACATGTAAAAAACGCCACAAACTATATTAATAGTTGTCAGAATATCTCTTTTCCTTTGTCCCTAGAAATACGTATCAAGGTTAAGTTTAAATACAGAATAATATACTTAAGACAAAGAAGTTTCTGTTAATTTTTTGAATTGTAAGTGGCTAGAAAATAAAAATACAAAGTTACAGAGCTAGTTAAAAAAAAGCCGTTTGAGGAAAACTATATATGTCCATGTAATCCAGTGAATTTGTTGAATGATGTACTATTATTCTTTGGAAATTTATTGTAAAGCTTTTATTATTATTATTTTTAATGTCTTAAAACTGGTAACTGATTTGTTATCTACACGTTGATATTTTTTTATTATTTTGGTTAATTTTAAAAGTATTTTTCTAGTAGATCTGTAAGATTATAAGCATAAAGGGTCAATTGTTGACTATGTACGCCAGTGTGTACTCTGGGACTTTGATCTATACGGTACCGGCTACACGGTTCCAGCTAGTGTAAAACAGGGCTTAAGATAACAATGTTTAGTTCTGGTTCCTGAAAGCAGGAAAGTTAAAAAGGAAAATGCACCTTTAAGGTACTGCCAATATTAAGTAAGCTTTAATTTTGTTAAGCAGTCTACATAGATAAATTACGAATACAAAAACAAATAATTACAGTGGTGGACAAAAGTATTGGCATAGTTCATGTATTCAACTTTAAGGCTAGTATATCTCACATACAAAAATGCAGAAAATATATTCAATTATTTATTTTGAACCTTCTATTGAAACCATAATTTCTAATACAAAAATAAAATTTAATTCTTTGACTTACAGTAAAAGTTTTTTAAATCAAAATTTAATTCTTATTTTAAGTGGACAAAAGTATTGGCACAGTAAATTAAAATAAAAGAGTTTCATATGAACTAATATTTCGTTGGGAGTCCTTTCCTTTTAATTACTTCTCCAAGGCGCTTTGGCATGGAATGAACCAATTTTTGTGTCAATTCTTGCCCAATAGAATTCCATTCTTGAAGGAGAAGCTCTTTAAGCTGACTTCTACTCGAAATGTGGTGTTTTCTAATGCGTTTCTCCAATTCATTCCACAAATTCTCTATTGGGTTAAGATCGGGAGATTGAGGAGGAGTATTTAATTGGTGAGGAACATTAAAAACTATCCATTGCTTAACTACATGAGCCGTATGTTTCGGATCATTGTCTTGTTGGAAGTAATAATCTTCCACCAGATTAAGTTTTTCAGCACTCTGCCTAAGATTATCTTTCAGAATATTTAAGTAAACTGTTTTGTCCATTATTCCGTCAATAAAGACTAGATTTCCCACACCACCTGACGCCATGCACCCCCAAACTAACACGCTGCCTCCACCATGTTTCACAGTTTGTTGTAAATTCTTCACGTCTAATTCCGTATTTTGTTTCCTCCATACAAGTTGCCTCCCATCTGAATGAAAAATATTATACTTGCTTTCGTCGGAGAATATTACCTTATTCCAAAACTCATTTGTTTTACCAACATACAGATTTGCAAAATCTAAGCGCTTTTTTGGTTGGTCTTGCTGATGTATGGTTTTTTTCTAGCAACTCTAGCTCTATAACCTGCTTCATGAAGAACTCTACGAACCGTTTTCGCACTTACTTCTTTATTTTCCTCTTCTCTCAACATCGCTGTTATTTCTGAAGCTGAAGAATGAGGATTTATTTTGATCTGCTTAACAATTTTCCTTTTTTCTCTTTCTGTCAGCTTAGACGGACGACCTGATCGTGGGGCATTTTTAAAATTATCGCTGTCTTTAAACCTCTTAATCACACTCCGAACTGTAAAACGACTTTTCTTGACAATACTGGCAATCTCCGAATATGATTTATTATTTTTATGTAAATTAATAATGATTTTTCGTTCGGCGATGGTTGTTTCTTGACCTTTTCGACCCATAGTTTAGTTTTCAAGATTCTGCCGACGCTAACCGACAAATTCTACAACATCTAATGCATGGAAAGTATGTTCAAATCAATATGAATGTTTTTTCATTTGTTTGTGTATTTACCATTTTTTGAACAAAAAATTTACTGATAAATTATTAAGAGTGCCAATACTTATGTCCACTTAAAGTGATAATCAATTAATATTTTTATTAGAATGTTTGTAACATTTGAGTATATAACTGTTTTGTTATATCAAAAATGAAGGGTATAGTTGGAGGTTCAAAATATATTAATGAATCAATTTTCTGCATTTATGTTTGCGAGATAAAATGTTTTTAATTTGAAAACATGTACTGTGCCAATACTTTTGTCCACCAGAGTATATACCAAAACTCGTTCTAGCACACCTTTGATAATTTTAAAACGATTTTTACGTTTACCGATATTTCTGATAACTCCGACGCTAAAAACAACACGTATAGACGTAACTTTTCGGTTTTCTTTGTTCTACGTGAGCCATCTACGCAGGTTTATGATTAAGTTTGTAAACGGTGGATTGAAAGCTGCCTACGTGCGAGCTTTTTACCGCTCCCAGCCCGAAATATCACTTGTTCAGCAACAAAACGAACGAAATGCCAACAGCTGTGTTCTCAATCTATAAAAAATATCGTTGCAAGGTGTTTTGTATCGTACATCTTTTTACGAGAGCATTAGTTTGTTCTTAACAACGTTTTATGTAGGTTAAGCTAGTGTGCAGTAAATACAGGGGGTCTTAAAGTTGCTTATAAAACTCGTAATTCACCAAAAATCGTTTATTATACACATTATAACAGCTTGATACGTTCAATTTGACTTACAGTGTGTTCCACCCTACCAGGTAAAGATTAAACAAAGAACGCCTGTGTTACCTGCAGTTTTTTACCTTGCGACTTTCAAACTGCTGCCTCGCCAATTGTGACATAATAACATGTGAACACACCTAGAGTCCATTTCTTATTCGGTGATAGCTGGAGGGGCGGAGGAAAATTCGGCACCAACATAACAGGTATATTATTTCGACAAGAAAACTGGGCACCAAGAATTTTAGGGTCGGTATATGTTACAGGTAAATTCGGCACCGTTATGCAGGTACTTACCTACTTGGACATTTATAAATAAGGTGTTTGGCTCATTTGAAAGTGTTATTAATTGAAATGTAAATAAAACAACGATGTTGTGTCATTTTAAAGAAGGTGTCATTTTAAAGAAAAAACAATACGAGACTGGACTATAGCACAAATTTAAATATTATAAAAATATATGTACGTATTAGCACTTCAAGATGAAATAGGAAACTAAAAACAATATTTCTAACTACCCCCAAATCCATATTTTCTACCTTCATTACCTGTAATTGACCCTCATTACCAAAACTAACCAAAGTGTACGGCGGCGCCCAATATTCCTAGTTCTTGCCAGGTACCTGTTCTCTTAACAGGTATAAATGGTCATTCAGTGCCGAATTTTCGCCCGCCGAGCTGAAGAAGGTATTATAAATTCAAAAAGGTTTTATTACAGGGCAAGTCTCTAAACTCTTTTCAATGTAAAGAAACCAATAAACTGGTAGTTTTTAGGTATTTGGTTCGACACACTCTGTAAATGATGCATTACAATAGGGCCATAAACATTTTAACAATGGTTTAGTTGAATATTTTTAGAAAATAAACCTTCCAGTGTCGGAGCATGTTGGGTGCGAGTTTTACGATATTATAATGGGGATAATAATATAAGATAGTGGTATTATAATAAGTTAATAATAACCTGTACATAGTCCAAAAAAGTTTTAAAGTTAAAAAAAAATGAAACAAATATGAATGAAAATAAATTAGGAAAAAGTAAGACATAGAAAATGTTGTAAGTAAATATAATTAATCTATATAGCGTAAATATTTCAGTTGTAAATTATATTTTAAACACATTTTTGAAATAAATATATTGGGATAAATAAATGATCGATAAAAAATATTTTTTACAAAGCATTGAAATAAGTAGTTAAAAGGTACCTATCCACAGATAAAATAATTAGTAAAAAATACAATATTAAATATATTAATCTATTAGATAAAAAAATAAGTATATAATTTATTTTAGTTTTTACAATTTTACTACTACAATACATTTTAGTCAGAAAAATAAAGTTCTTCACTATCAAAGTCCTGATCTGCGGCATTTATTATAATGGGCTCTATTGTGTCTTCCATTAAATTGGAAAGCTTCCACATTTTGTTTTCTTCTTTTATAACGTGAGTGACAGCTTTGCTTCAGCTTTCCTCAGTTATATTTTTTAGCGACTGCTTTAAAAGTATCTTTACATCTTTTAATTTAAAAGTGGTATTATTTCTCGCTACTAACTCTTTCACCGGTGGCCATATTATATTCAATAGGACTTCTCTTACTTTTTTAAAAGCTCTTTTTTACCATATTATCTTCGTGAGGTATCTCTTTTTCATTCAGCCATTTTTTAATTTCCCTTTTTCGCCAAGAAGACGCAGGTAAGTTTTTCTGCTAGTCTAGAGTGGTAGGGGGCATTATCCATAACGATAATGTAAAGTAAGTAAAAGTAAAGTAATAATGTATTATCGAGAAACCCCTTAAAACTCAATATTTAATTGTTTTTTCAAATGTACCTGTTTCAATGCTACCTTTTTTATTTCTGCTAATGGGTAAATACATACGATCTAAACAACGAGCGATAATATTAATAGGTGTCTTAAAGCATCCAAATTTTTCTTGCCCCGTCCGGGTTAATTCGTAAATGCCTATAAAACAAATGCCGTATAACAATTTAATAAATACTAGAATTCATTTAAATCATTAATTACTTTGACATTTCTTTCTTAAAATTGGGTTTTTAATGTAATTATTCTATAAAATTTAATTTTTAATAAGCTATAATTTAACCCTATTTTAGCTCTCAGAATATGTGAATTTTACGTATTAAAAAACGTGACGCCGATGGTTTATGGCTGGTTTATGACCTGTTTAGGACGAACGTGACATTTTCTGCTATCACAGAACAAGAAATGAACTATAGTTCAGTTTGAGTTTTTGAATATCAAAATGCCCAGTTAAATAAAAATAAACATTTAGTGTAGGATTTTTCTGTTTATAATCTTTATTGTCTATTAAATTTTGTTAATAATGTGCATTATTGTTTATTTTATCTACGAATTCGATTTACGTCAGAACTGCCAGACTTTTTGGACACCCAGTATATTTTTTAAACAGAAATATTAAATGGAAGAACATAATTTGAGGACGTTTTTAAACAATATCCCAAACAAATTGGGGACAGTGCTGTTTATAGTGCTAAATCGATAAAATCGATAAAACACATGCATTTGGTGTTTATTTTAAGGTGTGCACGATTCGAACTCGATAAAATCCGAGAACACACACACTATCGCGCTTTACAATCTGAAAGTCAAATAACTTTAAATCCGTGTACTTATAAATTGTTTACCACGCAGTTCTGAACTATTATTATGACGTGACAGAATCGAGAAAAATAACGCTCTCTGGTCGTTGACTTACTTTTTGTTTGTTTGACGAATAAGGCGTTTCGAATATCAAGTATGACTTAAACGCGAAATTTGTTTATCACTATCGCTCAAGTCCGTGACGAAAAATATAGAGTTTTAAAATTTATGGTTGTTTTTAAACTGGTTATAAACTTTTCAATTACTGTCTTTGAATGTATTTTTTGCGGATAACATTCTTCTACTTACCTGCATACATTAAAATAATTGTTGAAATAGTAACAGTCTCTGTGCTGAGAATGAAATGGACTTCATTATAAGAACACTTTTGCAACAAAAAAGTGACGCGTTTGCCCAGTCCGACACCCGAAACATTCGACATTTACAGGGTGGGTTAAAGCGCCGCTTCCATATATGGCGGTATAAATATTCGTGGTAGACTCGTCAAGAGAAACTCCCCTAAAATGGTTTTAAAAGTGTTTTAATTTTACCTAATGTTGATATAGTTACTATCTCAATAATAAATAATTATAACTTTTAATTGCTTGATTGTTCTACATAAATATTGTTGTAAAAACAATTGATAACATCGCACAAAAATAATTATGTTGACGTTGTAGCTATTAAGTCGAGGCAACATAGAAATAATATAACTTTTACTTTGATAACATTAACAAATTATTGTGGAAAATTTATTTATTCATATTTGTTTGTTAATAGTTAAGAGGATTGAAAAGTTTAGTATTTTTGTGTTGATTAAAATAATATTATATTACAATACAAGTGTCGAGAGATTTATAATTAACACTAGCGGGAATGTTGTCGCACAAGGCGATAGCCGAGTTCGACAATACCACGAGTGTGAAAATCACGAGTCATATATAAAAAATATTTATACAGGGTGTAACACAACTTATCCGATCCTAAGCGTCTTAGTTTTCGAACTACATTGTGTTAAAATTTTAAAAAATTATTCTTTTTTTATAATAACTTTTATACCAATTGAGATATTTAAAAAAAATTGACGGACGCCTTCTATGCACCAAAGCACATTTTTTGGCATACCGGAAAAAAATTGAATATTACTCAGTGTCGTTCATGAGGGTTTAGGGCCCCGTGTCAGCAAACTCCCTCTTACCTCGCTAAGACACCCACGGTACGTTAGTATTTGGGCTTTTTAGTCTTCGTGTTTTGCTCAAAGATAAAAAGGGTAAATATTTTTCAATAAAGAGAATGGTGGGCCACTGCATTTTACTAAATTAAGCTGAATTTTACATTTTCATTAGGTTTGGAATAAATTTAATCTTTTGATTTTTTTTTTTTTTATTTGATGCATGCAGATTTTTCGCGGCATGGTCAAATCCCTATCTAATCAAAGAATAAAATATCGAAGGTGATTTTTCACTGCAGAACTTGATATTATCGACGTGAAAATGACCCCGTGCCCGAGTGTTTTGTTTATTACGCAAAACTCGTGCAATCAAATAATGAAAGTCAAGAAAGATCAAATTTGTTACAAGCAAACACTAATGGGAATTATTAAAGTATATTAACCTTGGAAAAAACCTGCGATCAAGGACGACACTGGTAATAATTATTTTTTTCTTGTTTGCCAAAAAATGTGTTTTGGTGCATAGAGGCGTCCCCCAAATTAAAACAAAAATCCCATTTGGTATAAAAGTTAATATAAAAAACAATAATTTTTTAAAATTTTTAACACCCTGTAATTCGAAAACTAAGACCTTTAGGACAAATTTTTATGTAAAGTTTTTTTATATTTTTTATTGTAGAATTTGCTCTTAAAGTTTATATAGATATGTTGTAAAACACTCTGTATACCAAAAATCCTAAATTAGTTTTTCATTATTAACTTCAAACACAGACAAAAATAATCTGACAAAAATTAAACGTAAATCAATGTCAGTGTATACATCAACCTACATTTAGATCCGCAGTGGCAAGAAGCATTTTTCGGATTTTTACGATCTCGCGCAGTAAACAAATGGATGAATGGACGAACATGCGCACTTAAAAGCCTTGGCAAAATACAAACAACGGCACCCCGGACCCTTCCTCCGCGGTCTGACCGTAACGCTCATTAGCCACCGTACTTCGAACATAAAACCAGGACGCCGTCAACAAATTCTTTCGATAAGTATTTAGATTCCAACAGGCGTGTTATATTATTCGTTTTCTAAAGGATCAAGGAGTGCGTTTTATGTCATTTTCATATGTGATCGTAGGAAGAAACATTTTATCATTAAAGAAAAATATTGAATATTACTAGTATCCACTGTATATCAAATTTTTTGTACTTTTAAAACAGATGACTATAAATTAGTCCCATGTGAGTTTATATGGTACATAAAATGGCAACACGAAGGTTTCCAAGTCCCTTAAAATAATTAAATCAAATCCACAATTACCAAGTCATCGTGACGTACCTAAATTTTCGCTTGATTACTCTGAATCTCGAGTTTCAAATAAATGCAACAAGGTTTAGATCGGGCCGATCTGGAGCCCGTCACGAAAGTAGTTCTTTGTATGGGGTAACATTTTGATAAAAAAGCCGTTTACAATTTGTTATCTTGGAGATTTAACCGACTTCAAGAAATGGAGGAGGTTATGTGTTTGAGGACTATACTTTTTTGTGTGTACACCGATTATTTCGTCAATTGTAAACCAATTTTAAAAATTCCTGTTTTAGCTTAATAAACTTTAAAAACATAAGGTATTAATCAACTTAATTTATCTTTAATTTTTTTTAAGTTAGTTTATTTTTTTTTAATGTTTATTACCAATTCTGTCAATATATTAAGAATGGTCAAAAACATCCAGATTTTTGTTTTTTGTTTTGTACAGGGAAGTAGTTTCATGTATAAATAGAGTTAGGACATCCTGTATATTTTCTTACAAAGAACTGTGAGCAGTATTTAGTATCGATGATTTTTTTTAAATTACCTTACAGTGTCTACTGGAATTTCAAAACTTTCGAAAACCGTCAATATTCAAGTATTTTTTTACCACTTAAGTGTAAAATTTTGAAAATGCCATTCAAACTTTAATTAGCAGCTGGAAATTATTTTTCAATTAAAATACAAGCATGAAGTGACGTCATATTATCGACACAAAAAAAATCATCACAAATTTTTAATTAATTCTTGTATGTGTAATACGGCTTTTAGAACAAGAAATATTAAAATTTTTACGACAGAGATAAAGCAAAAAATTAAATATTAAATTATTCAAAATACATTAAAAAAGATTAGCTGAACGGCGCAATTACCCAATTTCGCGTCTGATCTCCTTGAACGACTAAGGTCAAACCATGGCTAACTGCGATGACTGCAGTGGATTTTGCGAAAGAGTGTACACGAACAACGAGAGAAAAAAACAGAAATTTTACGCAACGTAGTACTTATTATCCGACGAGAAATAAGACGCAGGGAACCGTGAAGCCGGGTTCCGTCGGAGTTTTGAAAGAGTAGACACAAAGAACCAGGGCCGTAGGATTTTCGTTGATAGAAATCTTAAAAGTAAATTTGATTTTAATGTAGATTATTTATTCATGACATAACGATGAATCTTATGCAAAACTTTGGAAGCAATGAAAATACCATGTGTAGTTTGTAAACAAAGATTTATCTGCCAAGAAGCAAGAGGTGTTAGATGTACCCCTCGAAGGGAAGGCCAGAGTCACTGATCTCGATGGATTGCCAATGTTATAACCTGCGCGAAAGAAAAGTTACATTTCATGGGCGAAAAAAACCGGCTTGTGCGCAAGCCGGTTGAGGAGTAAACGCATCCGGCGACAAACAAACTATCCGCATTATCGAAAGAATTTGTTGACGGCGTCCTAGTTTTATGTTCGAAGTACGGCAGCTAATGAGCGTTACGGTCCACCCACTGCACGAGGTCGTAAAAATCCAAAAATGCTTCTTGCCACTGCGGATCTAAATGTAGGTTATCTATGGCCAGAGTTTATTCATAAGGCCTTTTCAAATATTGATCTTGGGTTAACCCGATCCATGAAAACCGTTCAAAAAGGATCGGACAGTCTTTACCCGTGTTCATAAATTGGTCGGATCCCTAACTCGGGATTGGATCCTGCTGACCCAGGTTAAAGCCAAGCAGTTGGTTAAACAGAAGTATCAAAATCAGCTGTTTGTTTTCTGGGTTTAATGATTTATCTCGTGTTTATTACAAGTGGAAAAAATATAAAAACAATTATTTAATATTTATTCATTATTAACAGCTTACATATTCTGAAAGTCTTTGAAAATAACTGCACGACCAAAACAAAGCAAAAGGGTTATGTTTTGTTTTGACACGAAAGCTCGATGAATGAACGCCCAATGTATCATACGCGTTTAGAAAATAACAAATATAACAGCTAATTGGATCTACTTAACCCATCAGGGCAATATTTGAAAATGCCTATATTAGGCCTGCCGCACACATCCTACTTTCTAATCCTACTACCCGACACGATTCTCAGATGCGATTATCTGCGGGTTGACTTATAGGTTTTTATGGCCGCGACGCATACATCCGATCAGATATCGTATCCGGACGTCACGTCGAACATATCATAAATCAGTCAACATTCAGATACTCGTGTCCGCGATTACTTAAGTGGAGTTGGGTCGATTACTCACTATTCTAAATCGTGTTCAGAATACATATGGGCTGGTATTCGAATACATCGTGTGTTTTGGTATTCGGTATTCGGCAGAATACGTTTTGGTCAGTATTCGGGATTTTGTTTCAGAAACCCGTTTTTGAATGTTAGTATTCGAATACAATATTTGAGTATTCAAATACCGGCAAACCCAGTATTCGAATACCAAAATGTGAATAGCAGTATTCGAATACCGAGATTTGATATACAATACCTAAATCGTTAAATATTTACCCAAAATCGTAAACATATTAGGCGAGAACCTTTTTTGGTCTTCAAAATTTTAAGAACTGAGAACGGGGTGTTGTTTTTGAAGGTTTTCAAAGAAATTACCTTTTTTCTTCAGTATTTGAATGTTTGTTTACGGTATTCGTATTCGAATATCGAATTTCAGTATTCGACCCAACTCTGGTCGTAAGGTAGCTTTATGATATTAAATGGGATAACCGTCAACCTGCCGATACATTTAGAAGTATTATGAAACAACCGTTTGCCACTGTTATATTATTATTAACTTGCAACTTTTTCAACTTGATACAAATTGATCATCAGCTGTCGAAATATAGTGAGTTTACCCAGTCTTGCCAATGTTTCCCTTTGACTTACTCTTCCGCGCGTTACCCACCTCGAACACTCTTGGAGAAAAATTAAGTTTTTAAAGCTTTTACGAACCCTGTATACAAAAACAAAATTTTCTCCTTGTTAAGTGTTTTTGTTTTACAGGTTATTATGATTTGTTTTTCGAAAAATTAAATTTTTGTCCTGTTTTGAACCGATCTGTGGGCAGTCTGTATTAAAAAAAATTGTACAAGAATTTGTTTAATAAATAAAATTTAAATACTGTTTTCTTTTGTCGTTTTTGTTTTTTTTTTTTGCAACCAGAATACGGTTTTCGGTTTCTAAGCAAAACGTGTTTCTGTAAACCATTCCGCCTCTATACCACCCCATGGTCGACTGTAAAAACATTTTTAAGGGTGGGAAAGGGCTTAGACAAAGACCCTAAAGTAACGGAAATACTTTGATAGGTCATGTGACCATATGGGGATTGATATGGGGGTTGGTTTTAATGTCTGCCCGCTGGAGTCACGCAGACATAACGACATTTTGGTTACATTTTTTCCTCTTAGTATCTTTGGGTTTGGTTATTCTAATTTTAAATGTATTTTAAGTAACAACATAATTATTTATATTTACCAATACGACTGTATTATATTATGGTTTTTTGACATCATTTATTTATAACTAATATAATAATAAATAAGTCCACTCTGCGAATTAAATATTTTTGTTTTGAACTTTTACTATTTAGTAACAAAGGAGTTAAAATGTTAATTTTGACGATTTTACAGCTTGTTGACCAAAGCGCGTAAGTGGCAAGCTTTGACCTTGGCCTTGAGCTTTTACGAAAACAGAATTAGATTCGTTTAATTTTTTTAGGTGTGTAATTCCCAACATACAGCCTGGGAAATAATTAATACGAGCCATTCCGCCAGTACCGATAAATTCAACATGCGCCATTTTTTTAAATAATTGTATATTTACAGGATTTCGGACCCAAATCATTTTTTTATAAAAAAAATGTTTAAGTTTAAAATCGCAGGGTGCGAGTCTGGATTATTCGGAAGACCACTTCATGGGTATTTTGGTTTTCATAAAAAATGTTACACTTTTTCCTTTTCCATAAGTCGGCGGAATAACTGAATCATGTTCGTTGTCTGGATAAAAGTCTGTTAGTAGTTATGAGCGGCCAGGTTTTGCAGAACAATGAGTCAATATTTAATCTTCAGTATTCCTTTTTCGAGTCAAAAAGTATTCTTACTTGGCATTCTTGATTTGATCCTCCTATACTCCATCGACAAGGTGTAACTGACATGCCTCCTCCCATAGGTATTTCCTGGCTTCGGCTTCGAAGAATTAGCCTATATTTTATCTTCCCAAGTAGCTGTTAATAAAAATATTTTATTTATTTATATTTAAAAATTAGAGTTGGCCAGAAATTAAAAAATATATATTTTTGACATTGATGAATCTATTTGCTAATTTAAGTTAAATACACAAATTAAAAACGATATTTTAAAATTAGAAATGATATCAGTACGCACGCCTAAAATATGTGACGAAGTGTTTACTAATAATGTATATACATATTTTTTCAAAATAGTTATCTATATAAAGTCGTTTCATGGACGTTCTGGACTCATAACAAGTAATGGGCGATGGTTATCGATATCTATGAATCATCGATGTTTTATATTGGTGTAAAAAAAGAAAACTTAGGAATATATAATTTTAATAAACAATGTAAACTTCAGTGTTCAACAGTGGGGCAGCCACAGTAAACAGTTAATATCACTTTGATGGTCTTACAACAGATCTTCTAAGACTACGACGCTAATATCGACGTTTTATATGGACGCCCCAGCTCTACTCGCAAGTCATTTACCTTTCATTTATATCTCATTAGAAATAGTCAAGACAATTCCATATATGGTTGTTTTGTTTCAACACGTTGATGAATTGCTCATCACCTGTTTTAGTGTTTCTTGAAAACAAAGACTGATTTAAATGCATCAAACCTAATTATGTGTGTACAATTGAAATATAGTATGCTCTTGAAATAAATAGGATTTTAATGTGTCGGTTTTTATATTCAAGGATATGGCGTCATGTTAAGTTGTGTGAGGTTAACATACCTTTTTTTTTATTTACTACATATTTTTATATTACTGCGTTTCAAATACACCTTGAGCAAGCAGGCGCGGTTTGTGGCTTTTTTCTCAGATGGGCCAAATTTTATAGTGGCCAAAGTATAATTATTGTGCTTTGCTATAAAACGTGTAACATTTTCTATATAATTAAGATAAACTATTTTTATGGAAAGACTTTAACAATAATATATATCTACGTTTGCCAAAAAATATGTATACAAATGTCCAATGCAAAATCTTTTAGGTAAATATTAAAATAACATTTTTTACAACCTCTTAAAATAATTATGGTTTTTTAATTGTTCTCTTGTCGATCCTAGTGACTTTATAAAGCATTCAATTCTGATTTAAGTTTTTTTTTTAAAAATAATATCATAATTATTTTTACCGGTTTAAGTTACCTGTTTCAACGTCCTTTTTTATTTCTAATCGTTTTTAAATATTTCAACACCATTCGCTTTACATTGTAATACCTATTTCTTACACAGTTAAAGCCATTGCTAGTTTACATTTTAACGTTAACGTTTTACACGTTAATTAACCTAACCTAACTAAATTTAAAAACACAACAAATTTATTCAATTATTATATTTTATGAAGATATTAGAGAATTATTGCAAGTTGCCTTATTAAGCTCGGGAATTATTAATACCGGCCTTATGAGTTATTGCTAATCATGTTGACAGTACCATTAACCTAAAAAAAAAAAGGAAAAAAATTAGTAGATGTTCTTTATTGTTTTGTGTTGTAGGGCTTTGTTTAACAGAATTACAGAAATACATTTGAAAAGGTTTTAAGTATTTTTACTTCTAAAAACTTTTCGATTTTGTGGTCGGCAGCCGATCGGTTAGACAAACAGTTCCGAAGTTAAAATCAGGGCCGTACCATCCATTAGGCTGACTAGGCTACAGCCTAGGGCGCCATAAAAAAAATAGGAGCCAGACATGGGAGTCCTAGGCGCTAGACAGGGGAGTTAAAAAGTTTACGTTCGGTGACTAATTTGCTGTGAATGAAGTGCTTTGGAATGAAATAGGCACATAGGCGGAGGGAATGACCACATATATCAACGCACTGTGCGGTGGGTCACCTTGTTTACATGCGGGAATTATTTTTTAATCTCTACCTGTTGGTATTCTTCACGCGTTAGAGTGTCTGTTTTCTACGCATTGCCTCTGTAAACCATCTCCTTTAGCTAATACGGTATACTTATTGTATCCAACCATTATAACAATAAAAATTTACTCATTTTCGCCAAGAAAATGTGCCAATATACGATAATAATACTCAGAATTATTATTTTTTTCCTTTGTGAAATTACAAAAACATTTTTATTTGATAAAGGACATATTTTTTGTAGGATTCCTTATACTTTGTTTTTTATCATTGAATTCTGATTATTATTACCAATGGTAACAAGTCAGATTGAAAATATTTCACCTAGCAGTGGGCTGACCTTTAGCTGGTATTTTAACTTTTTCTCTATACCAAAATGGAAAGGCTAGACTCGAGTGTAATTTTATTTCCAATTTCCACGACTTCGTTTGGTTTCCTTTTAAACTAAAACATGATTCGTAATGGTTTCCCGTTTGACTGATTGAAGTTTAAATGTTTCATTAGGTTTTAATTAGACGTATAATTGCGTAAAGATGATTACACCACTTAACAAAAAACGAGGGTATGTATGGTTTTCGATATTGTAAAACCGTATTGAAAATGTGTTTATAAAGTCACAAATTTTTCCTAACTTCAAAAAAAAGCCACAATTTTGATGGATATCTGCAATTTACTGATTATTAGTGGAAGCTGGAGCAAAACTGGCCACTAAATTGTGTTTAGTAGTAAAAATACAACAGAAAACATGTATGGCATGTCTCCATTTTTTATTCTTAAGAAAATCGGTGGATTTTTAGAAAACCGAAAATAAAACATTGTGGCCTGCGGTTCACATGCAGTAAATGGTTTTCGTTGTATCTATTTCTAACCAGAACCACTCGCCTGACTCCTCATGTAAATTGGTGCATTATAAGTCTCACAGACTTGAAAAATTTGGCTTAACGTTTTCAATATATTAAATGATAAACAGTAAAATATTTAGGATATTCTCATCAGGTGATTATACGTGGGTATTTAATATGTTAATAATCCCGATAAGATTATACGATACTTATAAAGATCATTCATAATAAAAACCCAACATTGTTTCCATCTTATGTCTAATTCCTTATTCCATCACTTAAAAAATGTTTATTGTTTTCAAGATAACATCGAGGATAACATCCGTCGAAATTAAACAACATAAAGATTTTGTTTATTGTTAGTTACTTATTTATCAACCATATTTAATATAATTAATTACAAGACAATAAGTCGTATAAAACCGTCCTTGGGCTTAATAAATTTCTTAAGATCTTAAAGGGGTGAACCTTAATGTACATTTAAGAAAAAAATCAAATTATATATATTTTTTTTATAACATTTGTGATACCATTGATTGGTACTAATAATCTAAGGATGTATTTTTGTTGCGGAGCGGTGAGAAACGAGGTTAGCAGAGCCGCTCGACAAAATCACATTTATGTTACAGTAAATAAGGCTGCTTCGGTCGAGCACCGCTGCTAACCTCGCTCAAAACCGCTCCAACATAAACACAGCCTAAGCAGGGCCGTATTAAGTGTTCGAGGCGCCCTAGACTAGAATTCCCGGAGCGCCTATTTTCCACCAAAAAAATTTTTGAAGAGCAAAAAAAGGTCTTTTTCTCCAAAGCACCTTATTCAGAAATTAGTCACCACAAATCCCCACCCGACCTAAACTTTTTTAAAAACTTCCTGTCTAGCGCCTATTACTCCTCTGTCTGGCGCCTATTTTTTCATGGCGCCCTAGGCTGTAGCCTAGTCAGCCTAATGGTTAAAACGGCACTGAGCCTAAGCGCCTTTTCACACTCAGCCGGTTTCGACAGACAGTGAGCGCCTTTACACACTAAGCCGGTTTTGACGGACAGAGAGTTAAAAAGTTATACGAAGCCTTTGAGTTTGCCGACTTTCCCGTTCTTTGCGTATGAAAGGTTTCATTTGACTCCATACACTTTGATAGCGTTGGTCCGTTTCCGTATTTCGCTAATATGAAGAGGCAGTGATAAAAAAATTATACGAACCCTTTGAGTTTGCCGACTTTGACCGCCACGCCAAATTTTATTAATGGGTCTTCTACGCCATATAGAAATGTACTGATAATAATTTCCCTAGTAAAATAACAATTTTAAAGTAATGTAACTTCAAGTAAAGAGTCCGTGCTTAGAAATTTTTTACATTACCTCACGCCACGCGAGGGTGAATTCCGTTTAAAATGCATTAAAACTGTACTACTTTAGTACGCATGAAGCAAAATATACAAACTCGACTGTGAATACCAGAATAAACACGTGGCGCTTTTGATCCACCGCATGTGTATACGCAAATATACACATGGCAGTCAAAATGTTAAACAAAAGTATTGACACAGGGTTGCCTAAAAAATTATGGTCAAGGCTATATTAAAATTTAAAAATATTCTTGAAAGTTTTTGATACACCCTATATAATGGCAACCCCTTTTTTAAATACATTGTAAGGCCAGTTAATAGAGAATTATTGCACAGTGAAATAAGGCCAGGCACTAATAATACCGGCCTTATTTTAACATCTGAGCTTGCGCAGATGCATGGTAGGATAATGACTCCCTTAATAAGTATGGTGCCTGGCTTTATTTATGTCGGTTTTAGGTCGTGCCTTATTTTGGTCTTATGTTAACTTCGGAACTGTTCGTGTAACCAAACGGCTGCCGAACACAAAATCGAAAAATACTTAAAACCTTGCTTTTTCAAAGGTATTTCTGTAATTGTGTTAAACAAATCCCTACAACACAAAACAATAAAGAAAATCCACGAAAATTTCTTCCCCCTTTTTTAGGTTAATGGTACTGTCAACATGATTTGCAATAACTCTAAATTATGGATACAAACAAGCCCTATTTAAATAAGGCCGCTATTAATAATTCCCGAGCTTAATAAAGCAACTTGCAATAATTCTCTAATAAAATAAGAATGTTTAAATAATACAGAATGTGCCAAAAAATTATAATAATTTTTTTAAATTTTAATAATTTCCAATTGCTGTATTTATAAAATGGGAGAGAAAAAAATAGTGATATATTAGAATTGTCATGTAGCGTAAAAAAATTAAATTGCCATTATACAAGGTGTGTCAAAAATGTAAAGGTTATTTTTTAACTTTAAATTTAGCTTTGGCCATAATTTTTAGGCAACCCTGTAGCTGTACCTTTGTTTAAATATTAAATACTATATTTAATATAAAATGGTTTTTGAGATGGCTGCAGGTCGCTTCCTATTCGGATTTTAAACTATAAACCATTATGCGTTAAGAGACATTTTTGATTATATTATATAATTTTAGTCAGTGGCGTTCGGGCAGGATTTGAAATCATATTTTTTTATAAAAAAATAGGGCATGCTACAGCTTTTTCTCGGACAAAAGTTATTATTTTCTCTATTTATTTTGGAGCAAAATTGATCTGGTTTTTGCGTAAATAAACAAACAAAATGGTAAATAACGGCTGGTCTGCGTATCTCAAAATGTTATATCTCTTGTTACAGGTTTGAGAAGCACTGGTTCCCAGACTTGCCCAGCAAAGGCCAGGGTTACCGCTGCATCCGAGTGAACGGCGTCAGCCCTGTCGATTTGACCCTAGAAATGGCCGCGTTCAAGTGCGGACTCCGGTATAAGGACCTTAGGTTACCCACCGAACTGACCGTGTGGGTGGACCCTAGCGAAGTGTGCTATAGGTAAGTCCTATTATTAACCTGTACGTACCGTCTTGGCCTCCTGAATCACCCGATTTGTCACCCATTAAACACCTTTTATAGCCGATTCCCATTTTGGGGTTTTAACCCGGGGGTAAAAAGTCTTTGACTCCTAACGATTCACACCTGCGAGTCATGGGTAAGGGGTTAAAACTCGTGCGTTTCCAACCGCCAAATTAGGACTGGTTCTATTTTTCCCCCATGAGTGACGACTTTTTAACAAAATTCCCTACATAAATTAACGGTTGGTACTATATACCAAAAGTTGAAATTCGATTCAATGGGTGCAGGGATATGATTTTACCCGTGTCCTTGAACAAACCCCGACAATCAGCTGATGAGTGCAGACTCATGCATCACGGGTGAACACCCCTAAGTGGGAATCGGCTTTTAGATAAATCTGCCCGAATCTTGTCTAATCTCGAAAAAAAAGGATTAATCAAAATGATCTCTGATTTTCTTAGAATAAATGTTTACTCAAGAGTGTTGTTTTTCGTTAAAAAAATTAATATTCAGGTAGAAACTTCGAGAAACCGTTAAATTCCCTGTATAAATAAATGACGTCATATGATTCGACTAGTAAATGAGCGGTATTAAATATGGAAAGTTCATAAAGATTTCTAGTTAATAAAGAGAGAGTTTTTGCGGATTAAACGACATACTTTAGCGAATTTATTGGCTACGTTATTAAATAAATTATATTTGAAATTTTTCGAAGACGCAAAGATAGTTATTATTCTAGGACTGTTAAAAAAATCTGTTTGTTTTATCGATATCATGAAGATAAAGTTCTCCATTTTAGTACACTACATAAAGTGTTAAAAAATATAACTTTTTTAAGATTTTAATACTTTATTTACAATAAGTTTTTGTTTCAATATCTACTCGAAATTATTTTTAATTATGAATTTATGCAATGTAACGATAAAGCATCTACTGAACCAAAGATCGAGTTATCATAAATTCCTCCATTACTTTTTTGGTTTATGTGTCAATAAATTTGAAGTTTATCATCTGACAGATAAATTTAATAGAAATTATCGAAAATCATAAAAATAATGAATTGGAATGACTTGACTTGAAAATTGAAATTAAAAAATGTATAAGGTCGTAGAAAAAATATAATACGCAACACATAGTGTTGTACAAAAGGGTTTTGGAAAATGGGATCCTACCAAAACTATAAATGTAAAAAACGTGAGCCAAGTTCAAAACTAAAATTATGCTTGGCTGTGGGCTTCTCCGCAAACAGAATGGGGATCTAGATTTGACTTGGTCAGTTTTATTACATCAGTCATTTTATAAAGTTATTTAACTAATTTAAAAAATTTTAAATTCTGATAAAAATTGGCCAAGTCAAATCTAACTCACTTTAAAATCTCATACAAATTTGAATTTTTACAAAACTAAACACTCATTTGGATCTCCATTATTTTTGCCGTGAAGCCCACAGCCAAGCCTAATTTTAGTATTGAACTTGGCTCACGGTTTTCACGTTTATGTTTTTGGTGGGATATCATTACTTTTTGTAAAGAAAACTAGGCAGGTCTATAGATTTATTATTTTTCTTGCATTTTCATTGCATAGTTTTCTTTTTAATCGACTTCAAAAAGAAGAAGGTTATCAATTCTCAGTATGTTTTTTTTATGCCATTGTCTACATTTTCTTAAACGTTAGAAATAACAGCGAACATTGTCCAACCGTTTCAAACGCTTAAATTCAAAAATCATTTTTTTGTATGGCCCTCCCCCCTAGCCGCCTCTATTTTTTAACTTTTTTATTTTCAGATTTTTTTCTACGCTTACACACCATTACCGACCTAGATTTCAAATTTTATCTTTCTAGGTCATCTGAAAGTGGGTTAGGTTTTTGATCTATATGTCAGTCAGTCAATGGAAAATTGACGACTTTTGAACCTTCATATCTTATTCCCGATTGAGCTAGCATCATGAAATTTGGGCTTCTAGTTTTTATTATGGATGTCAATAAACACACGTAGTGTCATGTGTTTACGTTAAATAGGTTTTGAGTTAGCTGCCGCGTGTCTAAATAAGTGATAGATCCTAACTATGGCCTCTTGGAACACCTACCTATTTCCCCGATTTGATACCCTTTGACTTATATCTATCTTTTTAAACTGAAAAACAATTAATGACAAAAACCACCCTAAGTATTAAGTGTATTATTAGCAAAAGCAAAACCGCTTTTAAATCAATCGATGACACAAAACAAATACAACGTTTAAATATCCGTCCAAAGTTTGTTTGAGAAAAAATATCGAAGCAAGTAAAACTCGAACTGTTTACCTCGTGATTACATTTTAAATTACGGATGTGGAAAATTTAATTTACCTGGCGTAATTGCTAATTTACCTCGATTCTGCTTAAAAAAGCAGCAATCAAACGCAATTTTTTAAATAGCGATCAATGTTAATTAGAAGCACTTAGTAAAAATAAATACGAAAAGAAGTACATACAGGGTGAAAATATATCCTTATACGGTCAACTGGACAGGCCCCGGACTTCCCATTTCGTTGGTTTTGTTATCCCCGGAGTTTCTAAAATGTGGAACCTGCTGCTAACGGAGGTCTTTCCTTCTTCCTCAAATCTTCAAGTTTTTAAGTCCCGTGTTAACGAACTTCCTCTTACCTTGCTTAAGCCACCCACGGTACGTTGACTATTTAGGCTTTTAGCCTTCGTGAATTGTCCAAAGATAAAAAAAGTACCACCCTAAATTTGTAATCTCCTATGAAAAAGCTTTAAAAATGAAAAACACGTAAACTTTTGTTCTTAGGGGCCAATTTGTACTCTTGTTTTTAATCAAGTTGTATCAACTCTCTAGGGGTAGTGGCAGCAACCCCTAAAATTTTAAGTGGGAAGATAGGTTGAGTGATACGGTGTTTTAAAGGCCATTTAGATGTCTTTTAAAAACTATTATATATTTTTATGGCTTGTACCAAAATCCATAAATTAAGAGGTTTTTTTATAATAGGCCTTCTTGACACATTCTAATGGACGGAGGCAAACGGGGCGCGAAAATATCTCTTTTACCTGGCACGCCTGTAAGGTTACGTTTATATCATAGGTCAATGGGGCGCCAGCCCTTCCCTGAGCGGGGGTGTGGGTCAGGGCAGGTAAGAATTCCTGTAATTGACACTAATAATTTGTATATATATATATATATATATATATATATATATATATATATATATATATATATATATATATATATATATATATATATATATATATATAGATTTTAATCGTGAGAAAATGTCGGTATCAGTAATTGAAAGTGTGAGTGGAGAATATTTAATAGCCTACAAAAATTTTACATTTTCCAAAGACAGAGTCTTAAAAAGTGGTGAGACATCGTGGAGGTGTAGCCGCAAAAGGCTAAATTGTAAAGCCAAAATTTATACTCTTGGACCTGACAGCCAATCACAAGAAGACCAACATTTTATTTCGATACCTTTACTTTAAAGAAAACATTTTGCGCCCTGTTTACCTTTACGATTTTATTGACCCCAAGATCCCTGCGCCCCATTTACCTGTTCAATAAAACTTTAGTGAAGGCCTTGCGCCTCGTTTACCACCGCCGATTCTAATACCTAAAGTAAAGTGGATTCTCACTATACCTACGTCCTATTTATCTTCCATATCCGTTACGTTCCCTTTGCATAAAATATTATTACACTATAAACCTATACTATATGTCCACTATTCGATCCGTAAACTCGACATCTAGTGAGTGAGGAGCTCACGGTAAAGCGAGGTATACGTGACGGATATGGAAGGTAAACGGAACGTATAGTGAGAATTGACCTGTACTAGGTTCACACCACTTTTTTAACACGCTTTTATTAACTTGGGTTGTAACTATCTATCTATCTATCTATGTAACGGAATCTTTGAGCCTAATTTTAACCAACTTCCAGCTATTCGATTTCTTTGAAACTTTGCACACGTGTCAAGGACCGATGAAGATGCAATAATTTAAAAACAGTATCCCGTTATCTTTTTTTGAATCGCCAGGAAAAAAATTCCATTATATTATAAAAACAACACCTAGGATGCCATCTGTTGGCAACATTTCAAACTTTGCTATTAAATGAAGAAGAATTTTTTTAGTTTTTACACAATTTGGTTAGTTGCACCATGGGTGTTCAATTTTTATGAACAATAAAAATATAGGGTTAGTTGCACCATTAGTTCAAGGATTCCATAATAAAAATTACATTATGTGTAATGTATACATAATACATAATGTGCAATTAATAAAAATTAACATTCTTTTTTGGATCGCCAGGAAAAAAAATTTTCCTTTATATTATAAAAATATAAAAACAACACCTAGGTTGCCACCTGTTGGCAACATTTCAAACTTTGCTATTAAATGAAGAAGAAATTTTTTAGTGGGTTGCAATATATTGGCAACGGTCCAAACATTGCCTGGATTGCCATCTGTTGGCAAAATTTCAAACTTTGCTACTTAATGAAGAAGAAATTTTTTAGTGAGTTGCAATCTGTTGGAAAAATTTTTAAAATTTGCCACTCTTGTTCATTAAAAAATTTTTTCGCCATTTTGTCAAGAGTAGCAGAAACTAAAAAATGAAAAATAATTAATAGTTTAAAAAAACTAAAAAACACGCTTTTATATGCAACCGAACTAAAAATTAGAAAATAATTTTTCATTAAAAAAATATTGTCATTTCATAGTAAAAAGTGTGGGGTGATAAATATATTAAATGTTATAATTATTATATTTGCAAATATCTATGATGGAAAAGTTATGAAAAAATAGTAAAATGCACCCCACGCTTTTTACTATGAAATGACAATAAATGGCATATTATAGTATCTGATTTAGCGTACCCTCGTTTTTTTAAACAGCTGGATGGTAATAATTTCTTTCTAATTTTTGTACGTCTTTTTTATGAATATAACTGTATCTCCGTAAAGAGGAGCTTTAGAAAAAAATATATAGTAACTTCCCCTTATATTTGAGGACTCCAACCTATTCTGGGACACCTTGTATAATTATGTACAGTGTTATCAAACGAAAGTGAAACATTTCGTATAACTCTGGTATAATAGATTTTACAGAAAATCGGTAATTATGATGTTTTTAATAAATTATTCATGTCTTGTTTAAAAATATATATTTATTATTGCAGGTTGCATGTCAAAATGACTTCGTAGATGTTTATTTTAATGATATCTAGTTTATCTCCTTGTAATTTTAAAATGTTAGAGGACCTGAAGCATATTTGGAATACCAGTTTGTTGTTTTAGAATAAAATTTAATAAAAAAAGATGGCTTGATAAAAATACATTTCCTATTTGAAAAACTATTAAACTTTAATATTTATTCCTATCAAATAGAACAAAATACGGAAACCATAAAAAAACCAAAAAGAACCACAAACTAGAAATTATATCAAAGTGCAGGTATTTGGAACATAGTATTTCGTGTATTCCAAGTTATATTCACATTTTTTATAAACATACTTGTAACACTTTATCTTAGCAACTATTATGTTTCAGCAGCGGCCATTTCTTTTTTTCCACCTATTTATCTTTTTGTATTTTTGAACACCATCTCAAATTCATCATTATTAAAAAAAAGCATACAACCTTTAGTATTCCAAATTAACAACATACCATCCTAACCTAGAATGGCATTTCAAATTTTCAATTCTAGAAATATTTACAAAATCAAAGTTAAATCATAAACTACAGAGGTCACAGATTTAATAATTACACTATATATTTTACGTTATATTATTTTACGTATTGCAGTAAATATTATCATGGGTTGCATATTTACCAAAAAAGTTTTCAAATCTGAATTTTCATTGGCTAGTAGCCGAAATCTCAAAATGGAGTCTTGTTTTAAATGCTTGGTGGCTTAGTGTAGGTTTGTTCCAGCAGAATGTTGGAAACATGTTAGCAACAATCGTAAAACGCAGAAATTGTTACAAACATCAGTCAGAAATGTTGGCAACAGTTTTCTGCTGGAACGAAAAATAAACACGGCGTGCATACTGCTTACACGTCAATACAAGAAGGTTATGTATATATATATATATATATATATATATATATATATATATATATATATATATATATATATATATTATATATATATATATATATATATATATATATATATATATATATATATATACTTTTTTCTATTTATGATTTCCTGTTAAAAAAGCGTTTTCTATTGCTTATCTGGTTGTAGTTAATTTTTTCTATAAATATTTTTCTAAATTCCAAATATTTTATAGGTACTTATCTATGCACCCCTTAACAGTTTAACATAAAATTTCCCAAAATTTCTTTTTTTTTAATCTGTAAAGTGTCTAAAATATAAGTCTTTAAGTCTCTCTAAGACTTGCAACAATTCGCCATGTCGAATACCGCGCCATATAGCCTCACATAGCGCGGACGTGGACATGGGCGGAATTCACGTCGTTTCAAGGGCTTGGTGAATGCTTTTACGGTGATTCAGAGCTTTTCGGTTTTTGCATCGAAGAAGCGTGCAAATAGGTTGGTTAGTTTGGACGGATGTTTGGCAAATTGTTGCAAAGTCTAGACGCAGCTTTACACCAAACCTAAGATATTCATAAATGTTAACTTACTTAATATTACTTCAGGTTATGTTAAAAATTGTCAGTAATGTTTGAAGAAAGTTTGCAAACTTTTTAAACAGTTTCCAACGTGTTTCCAACATCTTAAAACTACTGCTGGACAACAAACAATTGTATAATGTTACAAACATGGCACTGCTGGAACGACAAATTTGACCTGCGCAGAATCCGAACGGTTGCAAACATTTCTGACAGCCTGCTGGAACAAACCTGGTGCCTTACGGATTTATGTTTATGAGAAAAAACATATATGACCTTAATAGTTATTTTGATATCAAAGTATTCCAAATTACCTGCAGTATCCCAAATATGCTGCAGTTAGTTCCTCTACCTGTAATAACAAAAGGTATTTATCTGGACATGAATAACTTAACAATACGAATTTATCCAAGAAATTCATTAAATATTACAAATAGCTAATCTTATACACAAAATTTGGCTAAAAATTCACTTGAATTTTAAAAATAATAGCTTTGTTCGCGGGTCTAGTAATGAACTGATTCTGAAGCAGAACCGAACTGGTTTAGAATTGTTTTAAAGCGCATGTCTAGTTATTTATTAGTTCGGAATTTTTATTTACTGCAAACGATTTCTATACAGCTGAGGATGTATTCTAACCTAGCCTTTTGGTTAGGATTTTTCATGGTTAAATTGGATACTATACAAAAAAAATTAAAATTAAACAAAAAGGTAAATTGTTATACTGTTGAAAGCCTCTCGAGGTCTCTCGGCGGAAGACGAGGGATTCCCTGCCTCCTCTCGTTTTTAACATAAGTATGTGTATTTAACTAAAGATAAAATTCAAACAACAAGAAATGGTAAAATCTTGTAATATTGTCTATATTTTTAATTAAATCTTTATTTATTTAATTACATAAATACATTCATACGGAATACAATTAAAAATCCTTTGTTTATATACGCTCAGAAAAAAATATTCAACAGGTATATTAACCCGCATAAAAAGTGGCAGAAACAAATAAACTGTAATACAACGGTTTATTTCTGTACCACAAAAACAGAAAACAACTGACCATGTCAACAATGCGCATGAAATTCCGAACTGAACTTTTAGTTCCAACAAAAATCCCGCTGCTAATCAGGTTATGAACCGGTAACGAACTGATTCCATTGTAACCCGCGAACACAGAACTGTTACTAAAAATTCAGGATTTTACTAACCGCGAACGCTGCTTTTTTCACTGCGCGTGCGAATAGTCCCAGAACCGGTTCAGAATCAAACCCGCGAACAAAGCTATTATAACCAAAAAATATTTAATTTCATTACAGTATCAAGTCAATAAAAAACTGTTTACTGATTTGCTTGCATGGCCTAAAAATTTTGGATGTGAATTAGAAATATTGGGAATTTTATCGTTGTTTATAAAAATAAACCCGCAGTGTTATATTTTTTGAGTAGCTTGTAATAAGGCATATTTATTTTTTGATAAATATACAGGGTGTCAACTGAGATACTACCTGAAAATACAAAATTTTTAAATCGTTCTTTAGCTCAGAAACTAAGATGGCGGTGCTTATGCCATCTTTTGTTTCACAAAAAGTAGCTCAGGTCCGCGAAAACCGGAAGATTCTATCTTTAAGCTGTTGCAACCAAAATGGAACACTCTGTATATGTCATAGAAAAACTTTTTTTTGTTCTATTTGGACTTATTCTGTAATGTTCATTGAATAAAGCAATTTAAAAATGGCCAAAAAAATTATGTTTTTTGTTGTACATATGTTTATTATTTGACAATTTTTATATACAGGTACTCCTAAATATTTATTATAAATTACACAATTTCGTATTAACTTTTTTTAAACCTATATCACCTGAGACTGTTTCATTTTTTAACACGCTTTTATTAGCTTGGGTTGTCACTATCTATCTATCTATCTATCCATCTACCTATCTATGTAACGGAATCTTTGAGCCTAATTTTTACCAACTTCCAGCGATTCAATTTCTTTGAAACTTTGCACAAGTATCAAGGACCGATGACAATGCAATAATTTAAAAACAGTATCCCGTTATCCTGATTAGCACCGCCAGGATAAATAAATCCCTTTTTTAATTATGGCGAATGCGCAAGGGCAATTGATGCATAACTCTGCGTTTTTAATTGACTATGTGTCTCTTGACAAAATGGCGAAGGAATTTTTTAGTGAATAAACTGGAGCATTTATTTAAAAAAAAACTAATTGATATATCGAACTAAAAATTAAAAATAAATAATAGTTTAAAAAACTAAAAAACACGCTTTTATATGCAACCGAACTAAAAATTTGAAAATAATTTTTCATTACTAAGAGTTTGTCACTTCAGAATAAAAGCGTGGGGTGCTTAATATATTAAATGTTATAATTATTCTATTTGCAAATATCTATGAGGGAAAAGTTATGAAAAAATAGTAAAATGCACCCCACGCTTTTTACTCTGAAGTGACAAACTCTTTGTAATGAAAAATTATTTTCTAATTTTTAGTTCGGTTGCATATAAAAGCGTGTTTTTTTGTTTTTTTAAACTATTATTTATTATGTATTTTTTGGATTTTTAACAATGGCAAGAAACCAAATTTAATTTAAAATATTTTGCAAGGTTTCGTGAAATTCTCATAGAATTTTAAATGACTAATTTTGGCATCGTCAAGCTAATAATAATATTAAAATAATAATTAATTCGAAAAATGCTATTTTAAAAATTCAAACTGTGCGAAAATAACTTGATCTCGATCTACGTAAGCAGAACAAAAAAGTTGCGCAGTTAGATAGATTAATTTCTATAAAAACATGAAAAACATGGCAATTAATTTTAAAAACAATGCTTTGATAACCAGTCATTAGGTAAACCGGGTGCTTTAAAAGTTTATTGATGTTTTTATTTTTGTTTAATTGATTTTTCGTTACAATAACACAGATGTCTTAAAACTTAAAGCAGACTCATATTTTTATTGTACAGTTATATTCGTAAAAAAGCGTACAAGGATTAGAAAGAGAATTATGTAAAATCGGCTTCTAAAATCTAACCGTTTAAAGAACGTTACCGCATGTCACAGGTTTAAAAAATATGTAGCATTGGCGTGACCACAGAAGTTAATAAATCAAATGCATAAAAACTCTAAGTAAGTATTTTTCCTTCTTCTATTCTGCTGACTACTTGGGCAAGGCGCGCACTAAAGTGGCAAGCAAGTGACGTGGCTACCAGGTGCCTGCGTAAATAAATGCAGAAGCGCGCATTATAAAAAGTTTCGGTGAAATCACTGATCTGAAAAATAATAAAGATAAATACAGAAAAATGACAATAACCCCTACGTGGGCACTGCGCAGCCCCCTTGTGGGCATGCGCACTAAAAATTTACAGACTAGCGGAAAACAAACAACAGGACCGGGTTTGGAAATTTGGTAGACGAGGGTTTTGGGGCGCTAATCACGAGTTTTTTTTGGAAACGTTTCGTTCTCGAGATATTATCATCAAAGTTGAAATTCAATTCTTAGTTTCACTCTATTCCGACTTCTTTTTGCACAAAATTCTTGGTATAACACTTAACAGGCACACAATATTATATAAACATCTTAAAAACCGTTTTTTTAGTTATTTTACACGTTTTATTCATTAAATTCCAAATCTTTTACCCTAAAACGCTGCAACCATGCATACACCTATGTGTATAATGGTTTCAGACATGGCGACTTGATTTAAAGCAAATTTTTTATATTAAAAAGAAAGGCTAAAACCAATAAGAAAAACATGTTTTAAGAAGGGTTTTTATAGTTAAATAAAATATTGTGTGCTAATTTAGTGTTACATCAGTAACTTAGTGCAAAAAAAGAGAATTATAGTAAAAATAAGAACAGTTTGACCATGATGACGAATATCTCAAGATCGAAACGTTTCCGAAAAAAAATATTAGATTCGTGATCAGCGCCCCAAAAACCACCGTATACCAAATTTCGTCAAAATCGGAGTTGCCGCAACTTTCTAGACAATTACCTAATTTTGTTTCTTGGATATATACACATATTTAAATATTTTATTTTAGGTTTGTACTCGTCTTCCATAGAAGTCCCTAAAAATTAAACCGGTTTAGATATTGGGTACTTTTTTTGTCTTGTATAATTTAGTATACGAGAGTGCTTTGAAGCACTAATTTCATCTTGAATTCCGTTTTTTGCCGGACCCTCTTTGACTTAACCTTAAAACTGCACGATATTTTTTGCGTTATTATCTTTCTTCTTAAAACTACTTTGACACAACAAAACTAAATCAATTGACTAATAACGGTCGACCGTAGATGAGAGGTTGGTTTTTGGGCGGCCGACAGCGTCAATTTTACCTGGATTTTACAATCGGAAAATCTCAAATTATCAATTATATTCATCAATTTTAGGCGAAGAACCAATTCTAAAACGGTATTTACCAATTGGTTATGTTGACGTTTAAACAATGTATTATATGTCAAAGTTGTCACCAATTATTACCGCGGTTATAATTGGTTGAACGCCTAAAATTGATAATTATAATGAGTGTGTCCCTGTTGCTATGTAGGTAAACATTTTCAATGTTGCAACCACTATATTTATTAAAATACTGCAAATTTTGTCAATGTTGCCAACACTATATTGGATTTTAATTAAAAAACACTAACTTCTATGAGAATTGCGCATGTGCAAAGGTGTACACCAACTCTCCAAGTGTGGGGTCAAAAATTCGTGCGCAGGTCTATTCAAAATATATGGGGAACATTTTCTATTAGCTATCCGTTTTATTTTTCAGATCATTGGGTGAAATGGTGTTTGGAAAGTGTGTGTAGTCAGTTGGGTACCAGTAGTCCCCAAAGTTTTTAATTTTTGAGGGCTTTAAATACTTTACTTGCTACTAGCTCGCCACACCACAGCCACGTCACTTGCTTGTCTCTACAGTGGGCGCCTGGCCTAAAGACTTTTCTATTTCAGATAATTGGCGTGGCATTTTTAGCTGGCAGAGTTAAAAATTAATAAACATTGCCACCAGATATTTTAAAAGACAAGGCGCACGCCAATGTTTTCTTTTATTGAAAACCTATGACATTTAATAACCTTTAACAAAATTCAGTCACAAAAGCCTGTTTTAAGCAAAAATATTGGAGGTTAGCTCTCCTTTTAATACTTGTACGCCTTTTTTATGAATATAACTGTAAAGAGAGAAGTTTTATTAAATAAAATATAAGTATATATATTTAAATCGGTCAATTTACGAATCTTTCAATCCAATTTGAGTTATCACCATTTTTGTATTTTTTTACATTTAAAACGAGAAATTAAAAAGATTTGGCAAGTACTCTTAAGTGTATACTCCTGTTATTTTTAAGAGCTGTATTACTATATTACAATCCAAATCTAGTAAGCCACGACAGCAAAGACTATTTTCATTAAATATGATTAAACATGAACAGTTTTGTAAAGCAGTTCTCTTCTTATATTTTAATTAAAGTTGAGTCACGCACCCAATAATTTAAACTTTTACTGAAACACAAATGATGCACATTTTATACCAAATTTATTTGCAACATAAGGAGGCTTTAAATCAAATGAAAAACACATTAATGAAAAGACATATCTTGTTTAGATTTTTCAATTACAATACATATACTATCTGTTAAAAACAGGTAGAGTACTTCTCTCTCATTTTTCTTGTTTTAAACGTGAAAGAAAACACAGAAATTATGATAAATTAAGTTAGTACGTCACTTTATAGTTGAAAAACTTATTTTTAAAGAAAAAAATAAGAATCGTAAATTAACCATTTTTTTTTTTGGAAAAAATATCCTTTTTATATTATTATTTAAAAATATTTATTTCATTTTCCAAACAAACCAACCTATTTTGATGCAAAAACCGACAAGCTCTGAATCACCGCAGAATTCTCCAAGCCCTTGGAACGACGTGAATGTCGTCCACGTCCGCTGCCACGTGGGACTATGTGTCGCGCTATTCGGCGCGGCGAATTGTTGCAAGTCTGGACTCAGCATAACAATAATTGCAGAAAGCAAAATATTTGGCATACGTATTGTATATCCCCACCCTGTTGAACCAAAATAGCGGCCATTAAAAAATATTTGAAATATTTAAGTAATATGAAAATTATGGCACTTTAAGGCCGCTTTTAAGTTAAAAAAACGATTTTAAATTAGAAACGTCATAACCATATTTATAATTAAATTTTTAACCAAAAATGGTTACAACTATGGCAGCCTTTTTAAATTTCTAACGTGTATATCATATTTTCTTAAATTATGTAATAAGCCATATCGGGTATCGTTTTGATATAATTTAAAGGTATTAATCTAGTGGTGAAGACAAAAACATAAATTCTTAAATTATTCTTTAAAAAAATTGACTTAAAGAATTAATAAAAGTAACTTTGTTGAAAAAAAGTATATTTCTTAACTAGTTGTCGGCTTTAAGTTTTTTAGGAAATTATCTAACAGCATACCACTTGGCCAACAAATTAAAATCGATTAAACTATTGAAATATTGTTTGCATGATTGTGCTTTGGAAATAGTTTCATGGACAAAAAAACTCGACCCTATTGTATTTTCCAAGCAAAATCATGTTTAAAATATGTTGAATATCATTATTTTTCTCGTCAAAATGATTTATTTAAATTAAAGTCATGTTGAGTTTGTCTTTTCGTTTTGATACTAATTGATAGAGAGTTGTTTTGGACGAAACGAAATAATAATAAACCGCTTTAAATAAATAATCGTTCTCGTATATAGCCACAATGTTATCGTGGAGTCGCATTAAATTTCTCTTTGAAAGTATCACTGTAACGAGTCAGTAAATAAAACACGACTACGCGATATTAATTGCGTTTATGGCTGTCATACGCATACAGGGTCAGTGCTGTATATTTTTAGCTGCAGTATGCAGGGTCTTTCTTTATGGTTTGAGCATACAATAGGTTTATTTTTGTAGACACAAGGGAATAGGCATGATCACAGTTTTTAAAAAACAGTTCCATGATGTATAGAAATAGAGTACGATTCAGCTAAAAAAGCCACTCACTTTGTCGTATTCTGTTACACTTTTCAATTATTCCTCTTTTTGTTGATTGCCATCTTTACTTGTATGATGCCTCTGGCTTTTTCTTAGCTAAATTCTAGTTTATGTGCTGTTTCCAAAAAAATATAATCTTTAAAAAATAAGGAAAAATACGATTTTTATTTAGAGTCTGAAATACCTCCCAATTGATGATTGAGCGCACTGTATCTACTCGTGACGTCATTCCTTCTGATTGATGTTTTCGGATTTATGGTGGGCTTTTTATTTTATAGATGTATTTTATAAAAACTAAATATTAACTATTAAACACGTTTTCCTATAGCCTGTTCATAAAATAGATTCTTTATCTTATTTTTCTAAATAGCTTTTAAAGATAGGTATGTTTTATATTTTAAGGTTTTTTTGCCTATTTAAATAGAGAGATATGGGTACTTTGGTTACCGCCTACGTTCGTTATTTACGTAATGCGCTATTTAAATACCGCATACGGTATTTAGTGTTTGTTTTTAGAGATATGGAAGACGCCGTATTACGAACGGTTAATTACACCTGTCTGCGAATTAACAAAATCAAAAACAAATGATCCTTTAATGTGCGAATACTAAAGTTTTTTCCGGTTATCTCAAACACATTTTACTGTACATTTTCCCACTTTTCCAGACGAATTTTGACCAAGACATTCTCTCAGTAAAGCCAGGTCATTGTCGACCGAGAATCTTAACCTTTTCGTTTCTTTTCCACCTGCGATATTTATCCCAAAATAAGAAAAGCAAGGCTTTATCAAAGATTAGTAGTTTTCTTTACTCTGTGGCTCTATTACAAAAATATTTGTAGAAATCGTCGAAATAATAATATAACCTTAAAAAATAAACAAAGAAAAATATTGTGCGCATGACAATTCTATTCGCTATTTTAAATAGCACACGGCGTTATCAGCCCGCAAATTACTCCATGCGGTAACGTTATTACCACCAGCGACGGTAATAATCGAATCGCGCATAGCTTAACTATCATAATAGCGCTTACGTTAATACCGCATGACGTTACAGCACCACCCATCATACTCTCTAATATAAAACTCCCGCGACAAAACATCTGAGTATTTTAATTTATCGTGACGTCACAAAGCGCTAGCCACACGACCAATCACGTGTCACGAACAAGAGACCTATGCACCTGGCTGGGATAATATAAGAAAATTATAAACCACCTACCTTAAGAATCCTACCTGCTTTTTATTTTTACAATTTGTCTCAAACATGTCGACAAATCCATGTAACAATTTATACGGTCATTTCTTATGCTTAAAGAAACCCCAAACCTTCGAATCATAAACCTTGATTTATTTTGACCCTCAGGGGTCAACTAAAGCCTACAAAGGGTCAATATCAGATGCCAAACCACGTTTTAAGTCTATGATTTAGGAAAAATTATTTAATCTTAAGGTTAACAGGGGTTCTACCATAACGGCAAAACATGGCAATAAAGCTTAACTAAAAACTCTTTTATCTTATTCAGAAAATCAAAAAGTTAGCATCAAAACACATATCCCTAGTCACTGACTGCAGCTTTGAAAGAGCTCGGATTTCTTTTTTTTTTTAGAAAGTATTTTAACGAATATAAACTGTACACTGTACACTCTGTAGACCCAGTACACTGGGTGGCACATGGCCAGACTGGACATAGGAAATCCCATGTAAATTGTGAAACCTTCAAATATTGGCTCAGCTATTGATTTTACAACAAAACTGTTATTAAACTATTTTGAAAACTTACTAGAAAACAGCGAAATTTAGTGGGTGAGCATATTTTATCAAAGTCTTCAAAATAGTCCAAGACATAATTTGGAATACATACCACTCGGTATGTATTCCAAATTAGCTTAAGTGTTAAAAAAATAATCAAATCACAAAAGGGCTGAGAAGATTTCATTATATAGATATATTTAAAAACTATTACGCACGCAAAAAAAATGGTTAATATATTAATTACCCTTTTAATCTTTGATAAAAAAAAATCACACGTAACAAATCAGGTCTGCATGCTAGACGAATGAGTTCATTACAGAATAACGCTGTACTATTTTTTCTGATAATATATGGCTTTCTATTCTCTGCTCAACTTTTGTTTCTCACAAAAACAAAATATCAAACGTGCAGCAGTTTTTAGCACCTCGTATAATATGACTTTCTACACGGCTTCTCATTTGGTTTGTACAGAATCAGCACCGATTAGCCGATAACCCCGAAACAGATTG
Source organism: Listronotus bonariensis (assembly GCA_014170235.1). NCBI lineage: Eukaryota > Metazoa > Arthropoda > Insecta > Coleoptera > Curculionidae > Listronotus > Listronotus bonariensis. The sequence goes on along the minus strand of JACEGR010003552.1, from coordinate 61,058 downwards.
TGTTACGACCTGCTTTAGCCTTGCGCTGTTGCCATTTTGCCGTTGTGCAACGCGATTTCAACTGATGTTAAATCTGGGCAATACAGCTACCTCATTATAAAACGTTTTAGTTTGAAAGCAATGATCTTAATAATGAATAATTTGTTCATTTTTTGTTGTAATAATTAATGTTTTGTTGTTGTGAGGAATAATTGCAGAATTGGGTTACGCTTCCACGTGTGGTGACGTCAGCCCGTTGCTTATCAGTAAGCTATATAGGCGAAAATTTTGCAAAAATGCGTTTGATAAGCACAAGGGTATTGTCGAAATGTTAAAACAATTCTAATGGTATGTTGCAGTTATATTATCAGCAGTAAATTTTATAGTGCATTGTATAAATTCAATAAATTCTGTTTGCACTTTCAAAGCAAATAATCTGTATAAGGAGATAATATAATGAATTGTTTGCTTAAAAATCTTATAAAACCATAATTGTAATCGGGACAATATATTTTTTACTTGTTTCATTTTTATTTAATGGGTTTGAAAAGACATTTTGGTACCCTGTATCAAAGTTAATTTTTATTAAGAGAAGTTAAAGAGGACGATCGGATAAAACAAAATAATTTTTCTAGTAAAATGTATTCTCGATAAAAATTTTTGCTAGTAAACAAAAATATGATTTACAAACAAAAAATTTTGATTTTGTATACAAGGTACTCAAAAACTTAAACACGATTTTTCTCCAAGAGTAAACTACCTTTATTTTTTCTTCTTAAGCAAAATGCTGTTTTAGACAATTTAAAATAATAATACAAAATTTTATTAAACTCCATAAAGGCAGAAACGCCTTTACTTTGCGCACCTACCGCTGTATCATTAGGACTAGGGCATTAATTATAAATTGATTTCTTTGTCTTATTCTATAAAAAGTTAAAGAGCAATCTTAAAAAACCTTATTAATTTTCCTTTTACCTTAAATTTCAAACAAAATATCGCATTTCTCTAGATTTTTCTACCTTGACTCCACCTTGTCCCATTAACGCACAGCCCTGTTCTAACTGACATTTTTCTGAAAAATGGTTAGTGACTTTTAATTTGAGATGTTGGGAATATCGTAATTATTGAAGTAACTAAGCGCAAATCCTCTTGTCATTGTTCAATAAAGAGTTATTAAAGCACAAAATTTCTAAAAATTAAATAAACATTTTAAGAAACAAACTATACATAATATTGAAAAATATCGTCGTAACAGTGTTGCCAATAGTTAATTTGTCACTAGGTAAAACATTAAGTTACCAAGTATTAGTGACATGATTTCCTGTTTTATTTTACAGAATTAGATAGAAAACCAGTTGTTTTTAATTTTTTATGAGAGCTGTGTGCCATTTGCTTTTATTTGTTTTAAACTTCGTGAATCTTTTATAGTAATGCAACCCAATTTTTTACAGTTGCATACTGCGTATATCAACTAGGTAAATATTGTCCTCATACAATTAATTGCTGTACTGTTTTTCTAGAATATTTACTAATGGGAAACCCACATCAGATAATTTAATTCTACAAATATTATAATTTACCGCGACGTAACCACGTTTTACAGCTAATCAAACCATTTAAAATAATAATCACATTTCCGCACTAATCCGATATAATTATTTCCAATATGTTTTGCTTCCTTCTAACATATTTTCCCTTAAAAAAGTAAGTATAAGTTGAATGAACGATGTACGTATATTCGCTCAAAATCGCTTGTTTTCGCTTAGAAATAACGCTCTTTTCAATCGAGATCAGGGCGCTGACTTAATAAAGTGCCCGGAAATAGACGCGGTCTATTTTTACGGGTATTCCTGATTTTCAAAAAATATAAATATTTTGGTATTTTTGGCTTAAGAAATAATTGTGGGGGGTCCAAGTCAGGGCATCAGGACGGACGCTAAAACTAAATAGCGTACTTTTAGAAATTTTAGAGATGAAGTTTATTAAATAGTATGGTGTGTAAACTATGGGTATTTTATTATTTGTTGCTCAAGGAGGTAAAATCCGTTTTATGAAGATTTAATTTTATCTTTAAATTGGTTAGAAAGTTGTCCGAAATATACGCGCGGTGTATGTTACAATTTTTTCTTTTTATAGTATATCAGAAATACACTTCCCACAAAAATTATCGCATATATGCTTATTAAAAAAATCCTACTTATAAATAGTTAGGCACGCAGTGTAAAACGTGAGGAATAAGAGTAAATATGTATCCGAGTAGTGTATCCTATATTTAGTAAAATAAATTAATTATTTTAGAAAGTATTACAAATAACTTTTATGATGTCATACACAGCATTGATCTGAAATTTCCCCTAGATTCTGAAAGAAATATGAAAACTGCCTTTTTATTTAAAATAGCAGAAAAATAGTTATCCATTGTCTTGTCTCGTAATAAAGCACACAAATGTACACATTTTGTAATATATATATATATATATATATATATATATATATATATATATATATATATATATATATATATATATATATATATATATATATATATATATATTATAAATACTCTTATTACCAGAAGTATTAGGTCTAACTTGCTTTTGTTTGACAACCCTGTACAATACATTTAAATGTGTTATAATGATTGTCTCTGGCCGTATTTATTACTTTATGAAAACCTTTAAACTGAATGGCATAGATAAAAGTTTTAAAATTCTATTGTTGTTTCTTATCAGTTCGTCTGATATAAAACGTGAATAATACACTTAGAGACTAACGTTATTGCTGGCAGACATGCATACTTAAGCTTGAAATAGCATGAGGATATGGCATGTTTATAAGAAATTGTTTGTTAAATGCTATAAAAACAGAAATACCGTGTACAACCGTGACCTTTTGATTTTTTAAGAGGTCACGATTTCCCAATAGGGAAATAGCCTGGGTCGTTTTTAAATGCTTGCACTTTTTTGTTGACGTTAAGTTAGTCTGGCCCTTAAAATAATTACTTGACATTCTCTTTTTAGTGCCCAAAATACTTTTCTTTCCTATATTATATATAATTTTTTCCTACATTGTGGAAATAAAATTCATTAATATTTTTTTGTTACAGACTTGGCGAATCTGAAGGTTCGTACTGTACCCTAGCAACTTTCCCTCAATCGGACGCCTCGTCGACAACCTCATCGACCTCGTCGTCCAATCCTTCTTCCACGTCGTCGTCGCCGCGCCCCCAAAGCCCTCCCTTATCGCCTAGTAGCCCAACCCGGTCGCCGACGCCACCCCAAATCACGCCTCTTCACGAACGACAACCAGTCGGCAGGCGGCAAGGGCACACCCACCGAAGCCCGAACGGGCAATCGTTGAGCAGGTCGCCGCCCAATAACGGGGCGTATCAAGGGAACGGTTACGACTATGGCACGCCCATGAGCAAGTTTAGGAGCAATCAAGGGTTCCAGGGAAATGGAGGGGTAGGCAGAACAGGCAGTCCCCTAGAGAGGTAGGTGGAGCTAAGTTTACATTTAATATGGAAAAAGTTTATATTTGTAAAGTCATCTTGAATTTACGGTACAACCATCTGGAATATTTAATGCCATTCAAATTGGATAGGTGATAGGTTAAAGAAAATAACAGTATTGATAAAATAACAAGGCTCGGCAGTTCAAGATGGCAGTAATATTAGGTAGAGCTTGTAGTAGAAGTAGGCAATTATAGGATTTTGTTTAGGTTACGTCATACACCTAGGTAGATTTTTCTGCATTTTGTGATATATTTTCGCGATTTTTTTTAATATCTAGCATGATTTATATGTTCGAAAAAGTTATCGATTTTTGTTGTCTATTAATATCTGATTTTTCTACCAAAAATGGCATGTCTTATTGTGCATGTACGTTCTTTTTTTATTTAAAGTCGTAGAATCTTTATGCATCTTTTAGTTTTTGACGTGCAGTAGTAGACTTGTTGCTGTGTAATTATCGGATATTACTGTCGCATTTTGACAAATATATATGTCTTTTTTAGTGTGCGACACTATTCTGACGTCACACACAATCATACACAGGATTTTAATTTTAAGAAATGCGTATACCTAGAATTAAGGATGAGACAGCGATAGTTGGTGCCATAGGTAATTATTTTCGAAAATTATAGTTAAAAATCAAAGAACTATAGGTTATTTTTTTAGTTTACATCATATTTTGTTTTCGTCCCCATATTTATTATTTTTATGTGATTCAAAAAAAAATATATTAAACGCCCCATTTTTTTTCTTATTTCAGATGAACTTCAACAACTTCAATCCCCACCATAGGCCCATGTATCCCCGCTGCGATGGACCTCCCTATCCCATGGCTCCACCTTTCTACAGAAACATGAATTATAATAGAAATTACCACAAAAATGTGTTGAGGGTATAGTGGTAAGCTCTACCCCTTTAAAGGGGCAGGTCACCCCCTCCTAGATGTATATTATTCCTCGTTAAGCGGGAAAAGATACTCTGCATCTGGGGGTAGAGGTTGCTTAAGAAAGGGGAAGTAACTTTAGCGGTAACTTTGTTGTCTTTTCGTATGTATTTTATATGCGTGACATCCCGATTTCTCCCCTTTTTTAAGCAAGTTTCCCCCAGAAGTTGTTTTATGCCCTCTGCACTCACCTATATGGTACAAGTTTTTTAAATTAAGGATTACCAGTAGATGGTTGAGGAAAAAGGATAGATATACTGGACGAGCTGTAAGTGAAATAAGATAAAAGTGGTTTACCTGGCTATATGAAAGTATTGGTGAGAAAAAAGAGTTTATTTTTTCTGTTCAAAATAAATGGATTAATAAATAGCCGAACAAAGCAATAGACACACAAAACAATGTAAAATTTTTGGTTAGTTCTGGTTAACTATATTATTATGAATATTCCCACAAATATAAAATATTAAAGTATTTTTAAGAGAAAAACTCTTACTTTTCTTGCCATAATTTTTAAAGCTAAAACTCGATTTCCAAACCCAATCTACTTACCAGAGAACCCCATTTCTCTGTCCTGTCTCCATTTCTATATATAATAAGTCATACCATGTTTCTTTATGTTGCATAGATTACAAAAAGTGGATGAACCTTTTTTTACATAAGTATCTTTCTCTCCCATCAATGTGTGTGTGTGATAACTGAAGTAGATAGTAAAAAATACTTATAAGTGTGATTTTTCGTTTTAAATATGTATGCACAGCAGTGGATGAAAAAAAAGTTACTGAGAAATTCTGGATATTTTTTTTTATCCACTACTGTATGGTCCCAGTGACCGAAAAATAAATGTGATTAAATTAAGAGGGTATTGTTCTTGATGTAATTAATATGGACATAATAATATTTGATGATGAAGTGTTTCTCTATAAGAATTTAGGTTTTGTAAATGTGTTTTATTTTAATTGCTAGGAAAAAAAATAGGTTTATGGTTTATAAATTTAGAATTATCATTTGTGTTTACAAATTTAAAACTTCTGCTACATTTGCAACTTTGTTAACAGGGAAAGTGTGATTAGATTTGTTTTTGGAGAAACACTTCAGCAAACAAATTTGGACATATTGTTTTTCTTAAAAACATAACCTATAGGCAACCAAAAACCAACTTTATATTAAAGCAGTACTGTTTTTAAGTGTTGTGTATGTTTTTGTTCATAACTTTATATTGTTGTATAAAAAGAATATTATCGCTAAGTTTTCGAATTATCTGTGATATTAATGATTTTCGCGGCACATGACATTACATGACAAAAACAGTGCCGCCATCTGTTGAATATTTTTAGTAGAGAACTTTAATTTATCTCTCGTATACCAAGGTGACGACTGGTGACCCAACCTGTCATCTTACGGCTTTGGTAAAAGACGTGCAGGAGTTGATCGGACTATTGATTTCTTCCTTCGGATAAATCCGGAAGCTGACTTTACCCGAATGACGAAACCCATATGTTAAAAATTCGGTTGTAGATGTGAAAAAGTACAAACGACTTATGTTTTTGTCCTAAGTTTCTATTTTAAATAATATTTAGGCATAAGATCCTGGATTTTTTGCAGGACTTGCATTTTTCTACAATAGTTTTTTTATGGTAAGATTTAAGTATACAGGGCCAAGTCAATAAATGGAACTAACCAGAACTACTTTTTAATTTTTGAATCATCATCATCAGCTGTAGTTACTTTATAGATCCCCTGTACATTATGCATTTCAGTAGAGCTCCTACTTCATTGAAAGACTTACTTTCATCAGTTAATTGGCCAATTGTGTACTGAATGTATTTCTGTCCTTTATAGACTTAAAAAAGAAAAGGATATAAATATACTCAAACTACACAAGATTTTCTGACGAAAAACTTTATTTGTATTATGACATTTTATACTGAATGTCAAAAACTATATTACAGAGTAAGCATAAAAAAGTTTTTGGTTGTCTACGGTTTAGGGGCTGGTAGATGTTGTTAGAATGTGTGCCTTGAGAGAAGAATTCGACAAAATAAATATAGATGTCAAAAATTCACAGATTTTTAAGCAGAATTATCTGTACAATTTCTTTATATATTTTTTGTTATGAAATTCAATAATTAGACATTAGAGACAATAAATTCAGATAGATACTATGTTTCCCAGGCTGTCATAGCCTGTTTAAATGGGATTTTTCATCTGTCTACACCTAAAGGCTAAATTCTGAAGGATATCTTCTTTTTGAAGGGATGTAGAACTTTTTACCGATCTTAAAGTTAAGCTTAAAACTTCACTCCAAAGCACTTGTTTTGAGTAGCATCCCCAAGTTCCCAATACATACTTGATGGTACAAATTTTAAGCATATTCATATAAATTGTGTCAAATAAAATTACTACAAACTATAGGCTTTAATACTACACTAGTGTGTATTTGTCTTGCCGATGACGGAATGGTTCTTTTTTTTTATTGATGATCCTTTACATTGTGATAGTTAAAGTTTAGGTTATTTTTCTCTGTCAGTTGAAAATATGGAAGAAGGACCGTTCTGTTTTGTGCGACTATTTTCTTGTTAGTGTTGTTTGTCGAATTTGCGGCTCTCGGGATTCATAAATTGTTGGTCCTGACGTAGATGTAAATAAGTAGGAAGTTAAATGTAATTTTAGTTCTTGACATGGTCCTGAGATGAAATTAAAAGTCTGATATAAGCACTATTTTTTGCATGATATTTGCCCTCTTTTCCTTTTTATTGTCAACAAATTGGGTTGTACCAAGATGTTTTTTATTTACCTATTGGTCAGTAATCACAGAGGGTCATGCGGGTCAGTAGATTAGGAAAATTGTTTAATAGTTTGTTTTTACAATTGTCTCGGTTAAATACACTCCAGGACAAAAAGAAACTGGACAAACGACATTTTGATAAAATTTAATCTTAATAACCTTTTTGGTTTTTTAATTATCTGTCAGTCTTCCATCAATATTATTTAATATGCGGATTGCAAAAAGTTTTCTAGAATTAAGTAGTATACAAGGGCGAGCCAAATGTTGTATTTTGCACAAATTTAACAAACAGTAGAATAACGTCACAATTTTTTACGAGTGTATTGGAATTTAAGGCCTCATCTTTTCTTAACATATCTTTTTTTTATTTATATCAGTATCTGTATTCTAAAAGAAATATACAGGAGTGTAGTTTGAAGTGCAGAAATCATATTCCCTTTCAAGACTTGACTATTAGCAGCCCTCAAAAGGTAGCCAAAATAATTACTGCTTTCCAAAATGGCATTATATGTATGCACTAATATTTGGTGATTTTTTTTTTTGGGATGTTGGGAACATTGTCATTATACAGCAACTAGGCCCAAACTACCGCGTCATTTAAAAATCGCAGAAAATAAAAAAATTAAGAAACAAAACACAAAGCTAAACGATTCGGCCATATTGGAAAATATCCCAGTGAAAATGTTGCCAATAGCTTATTTGTCACTAGCCAAAAAAATAAAGTCACTAAATATTCGTGCAATCATGATATGCTATTTTTTTTATAGAGTTTGATAACAAGTTGTTATTTTAGTTAGTTTATGAGGGATGGCGTTAGTATATTAGTTGTGTTAATAGGACTATGCTGAAAACGAAAATTATTTTTAATGTCTTAAGGTATTTGCTGTTGCCGCATTAAGAACAATTGTGTATTTTTTTTTAACTTTATAAACGTTTACCTTTGAAACGGTAACAAAAGAACTGATTTTCAAAATAATTTTAAGTGATTTTTAGAGATCTTGAGAGCTAATTTTTCGATGGAAACTAGTAAAAGTGAACTTAGAAACCCATGTTATTTATTATTCTTTAAATAATTAAGAAAAATACTCTGCTTTTTTCCTATTTCGTCGATATATTTGTACTATAATGAAAGATTGTATATATTTGTGTAGAAAAGTCGATTTTTAGCTTTAATAATTTCTATGTGCGCGAAAATAAGCAGGGTATGTCGACTTAGGGCCTTTTTTAGCAATGATCTAATGTGTAATCCTTGGAAAAATAATTGTAACCGCACATTTTTTTACAATGGTATAAAATAGTACTTTTTATTATAGGATTTAGTTACTGCATTTTATAATCAAATAATTAAAAATTCGTTGTAGTTTATTTTGTATGCCTTTTAGTCAAAAAGTTTTTAATTTTGTTCATTAGTTTTAATATTTTCTTCTCATGGAAAAGAGTCCGTTCGAAAAAGTCCGTATTGGGACACATGTATCGATAAAAACCATCAAACTTGTTTTCTTTTTAAAGGCAACGCCGCTAGTAGGCTTGATTATGATGCGACGATGCCGTTATTTAGGAAAACCTGAGATTAAATTATATATGAGCCATCCGGTGCGGACTATTTCGATCACTTGTAAAAATTTGGTATCTATTCAAAAGTCACTTTTTTAATGTCGTTTTAGTAATTTTCCGTTTATTTTAGGGCACATTGCCCTTTTGATTAATCCAATTATGCCTCGGATACTATTTGAATAGGTAGCCAACTGAATAATATTTTTTTTGGAAATTACATTTAACGAAAAAAGATTCTTGATTTCACGCAACAATTGACCTGTCTAAGGCTGAAAAAATTAAGACTTACCTAAAGTCTGTGGTCCAAACTTATGACGAATATCGCAAAGTCTCGTAAGTTTCTTAGGGCGGCGTTTCCCTCCCGCAGTAAAGTCTTGGTTAACTTAGCCGAAGGTTAAGATGTGTGATGCGTCTCTGTGAGATATTTTAGGGATAAGATTGGTAACTGGAGGCTAGATATGCACCGGGCTTTACTAGAGGTAGCAACGTCGCCGCTTAGGCTTTTATTTTTACAGTAAGGTTTTGGTAATATCAGAAATACAAGTTTATTGTGTAAAATAATGTATTGATTACAGAATTGTTAGAGGATTTAATAGGTTTAGGTTTATATTTTGATACGAGAATTAATTTAAGGAAACAAGGCCTAGGGGAGTAACTTTATTTTGTATGTGAATTCTTAGTTTATAAATGTTGCTAAGTGAATTTTGACTGATAATTCTTTCGAGTTAGGATATACAAGAACAGCAGTGTTTAAAAAATGTATTTGTTGCCGTTGAATTTACCATTTTGTCGCTTTTTTATAATATAGCTATTTTAAATATCCAGAGACATCAGTAATGTTAATACACCTTGCACCCTTGCTAGTTTTATAATACTTACTACAAAGTTTTTTGGTGTAAATCTATCAGTATTGGATTTTGGTGCCCTTTTTAAATTTCAGGCAGTCTAATCAACCCTTTGGCTTTATTCACGGTTACAAATTGAGATCTCATTTTAACACATGTCAATTTTTTGGAATTTAATGAGTAGGTTTAAACAATTCTGTACAATACATACATTATTGATAAATAAGGTTTGGTATTTTATTTTATTTTCTTCTAGTTACTTAATGGTAATAAAATAAATTATTTTTTTGGATATAAACAAAAACTAACAGGGTGTTTTATAACAATTATCTCGGTATCGAGTAATTTTAATTCTTTTATATTTTTTTAATATTCTTAGAGCAGGTTATTTAAGATTTTATGTACATATTCAAAATAATATTTTGAGATATTTTTAAAATTTTTTCCTCTTAGGATTACGGCTAAACCTAAAGAAAAATTACTACTTCCAACATTTTTCTCTCGTCCTAGAAACAATTTTTTCAAAAGTGCAATTAACATAAGGATGTTACAATTTATCGAGTAAACAAATGTGATATTTTGTAAATATATGTAAGAAATCAAAAAAACTGAAGTTCAAAACTTATTTTGGTCTAATACTGGCGAAAATCAGGGATTTTATTGTACATATATCTTAAAAAGCCTGTATAAAAACTTACTGTAGAAATATATTGTGTAATAAGCATGTATATGTATAGAGAAATTGTTCAATGTAATATAAATACATATTTAAATATATTAATGTTAAGCTGTGCATTTAAAAAAGTGTTTTATTACCCCAGATTTTTTTTTATGTAGAAAGCTTATACCTCATTTCCATTATGAAATATTATAGTTATGTCTATTTAATGTCGTTTGAAGGGCCAGTGCAGCGGCGAGTGTATTTTCGACCAGAATCCCTGGTCTAACTGCCCAGCATTTCTTGCATTTTTACGTCACTTCTTGGCAAAAAACTAGTACCACGGACGTATACAGGTTCAGTTAAATAACATAACCCATAGGCAATGTGAGGAAAAGAGACAATTTAACTAAATACCAGCATGTAAACAGGCTAGACTCAGTGCTTGTTTTGTTATTCTATTGCCGGCCGATGTACCAAAACGCATTGCTCATATTGTATACAGGTGTGGAAACCAACTAGCTGACCATAGGGAATTAAAAGCATAGGAAATATTCGAGGTGGCGCCGTGTACGACACAGATGGAAGCGGAGTAAGCCAGGAGCCCCTAATTTCGTTCTGTTTGAATATGCAGGCTCGTTGCATCGGTAAAACTTAGGGGAGTACATAGCAAGTTGGTGGAAGGAATTCAGTGTATGATTTGTCGACGGATGTGTGAAGGGGTCCCGCTGCCAAAAAATATGGTATCAAAAATTTTAGAAGACAAAGAAAACCTGCATTTTAGTGATTTTCCTGCTACAACTTCTTTTGCTTTGATTCCGTATGCTAAAGGGGGCCCACGTAACCGTACGCATTAAAACCATGTAAACAAGGGATCTTTTCATACAGATTTTCCTTCTTGTTTCCTTATGTTAGGGGAGGTTCAAACCCCACCTTATATACGTCCATGCCACAAACAATAAGGCCACTACTGATAAAAAAATATGCCATCTAGGGTGTCACAGAACTTCGCTTACTTTATTACTGCAAGGCTTCTTCTAGTAGGTATGTGCTCAAAGGCAAAAATTTTGTCAATTAAGTTAAGAGTTATCGATTAAAATTTGGAGAAAACCTGGTTGCAACCAGATTCTCACCTACAACAGCAACAATCTGCAAAGCTCTTGCTTGCTTGATTGGGTTTATGGCTTTGCTGCAAGGCAATCGCCAGCACGATTTCGTGGTGACTCCGATGTTGTCTGGCTCTTAAACCATATCGGGGCCTCCGACTTTTCTTCTTTGACTGAGCTTTTTCTTAAGTGCTGTGAAGGAGTTAAAGTGTATTCTGAGCTATTGAGTAATTATTGAGCGAATATGATTATGACAGACTTAATGAGGTTATAATTAGTTAACATGCACTACATAGGTGTTTGGATGGGAAGGAAATGAAGACAAATCAAAAGGAAAAAGGTGACATACAAAAGCTGAGCATTACAATTTTATTCGATTAATATTTAAAAAAGTCATGATTATGTTAATTGAGTTTTCGTTTAAATTAGAGAGAACTGTATTAATTGATATGGGGGTTGAAAAATTCATATTTATAAATTCACTGTATAGATCAAGGTTCGGAACAACATTGATGGGACATTCGAAAAAAATATGATCCATGTTCTCAATGCATCCACACTCGCAAAGAGGGCTATCTTTTATTTTAATTTTAAATAAATGTTCGTTGGTTAAGCAATGACCTGTACGCATTCTAATTATTGTTGTGATGTGACGCCTATCTTTATAGGGAAAGTCTGAAAACCATTTTTTACTTGGAAAATTTGTCTGAACTTTTGAATATTTATAGTTTTTATTTTTACAAGTGAACTCCAATTATTTTTAAACTTTGTTTTAAGATCGTTTTTAATTTGATTATAGTATTCTTGAGAATCAACCAGTATTTTTTGGGAATGTTTAAATCTTTACCTATATTGGCTAAAATGTCTGCTTCAGTATTGCCCGGAATATCAGAGTGTCCTGGGATCCATGAGAGTCGGATATCAAAGTTATTTTCATTGGCTAGAAAAATAAGTCTCTTTGTTCTAAGTGTCCAGTAGTCGCTGGAGGCATTTAGATGGTATTTATTAATCTTTTGGATAGCACTTTTGGAATCAAGAAGATAATTACCTTTTTTAAGTGTTTTACAGTAGCTATTTTCACTGCCTCATGTATGGCTATGATTTCAGCCTTACAAATGGAGAGAGAGTCAGGAAGTCTTGAAGAGAACTTGTATTGTAATTCAGGGATTGTTATACCGTATCCCACCTTTTTATCCTTTTGGAAGCATCAGTATATATAAAAATAAAGAGTTTTTATATTTTTCTGTGATTAACGCGAATTTTCTCGAATCATTAGTTCGTTTTTTTAATAGCGCAGTCTATGATTTTTATGGGGTTATTTAAAATTTTGAAGTCTACTTCATAGCAGGGCATATTTAGATTTTTATAAATGTTTGCAAAATATGGAAAAAAATTATAAATAGCTGAAATTAAGTATGGTATATTTAATTCTGTTTGAAAAGTTGGTGTAAGTATTAATTTGCTGCGTAGTTTTAAAATTATTTTGATTAGTGGGTGATTTCTAATATGTATTTTTCTTGATATAAATTTAGTGGCCAGCATTTTCCGCCTCTGTTCGAGGTCAGTGGTAGCTGCTTCTGCTAAGAGTGCAGCTCTTGGTGTAGACTTCATGCATCCAAGGCTAATACGTAGGCCTTCATAAAAGGCTGTATCTAATTTATTAAGACTCTTGTGATTCACAGGTTTTATAAAGATGGATCAAAATCCAGGTGTGAGGTTACCAATGCGTGAAATACTGTCAACAGGGTGTTTGGGTCGGCTCCCCACCACACTCTGCACAATGCTTTAAGGATGTTTAGAGATTTCTTTGCCTTGTTAAATATATGATTGATATGAATGTCCCATTTTAGATGCTGGTGCAGATAGATTCCCAGGTATTTTACATAATTTTTGTACTGTATAGTATGATCATTGATTTTAACATTTGGAGGTGTATTTTTCTTTTACCCTTTGTAAACCAGATGGCTTCGCATTTTTCTAGTGAAAGACACAATTCATGTTGTTTTAGGTAAGTGTAGACTTGTTCTAGTGCTGTGTTTATTTGAGCACCCATGACTTCTAAGTTAGAGCCTCTTACAAAGAGAACTAGGTCATCTGCATAGCCTATAAGTTTGGTATTATTTAAGGGTAATTTAAAAGATCATACAGGTATACATTAAAAGGATGGTACTTAAAGGTGATCCCTGAGGGATGCCTTTAGTTGCTAAGTAAGGGCCCATAAAGTTTCCATCAATGCTTCTACTGTAAATCAGTCTTTTCGAGAGTATTCTATAGATAAGGTTATTTATGTCTGTGGGAATATTTAAGTTCATTAGTTTTCGATATAATGTGTATATATTAACATGGTCATAGGCAGATTTAATATCCAAGAATATGGCGATAACGGTTTCCGAAGAATTAAAAGCGTCAAATATGTAGGAGGACAAAAAGGCCACATTATCGTATATTCCCCTTCCTTTACGAAATCCAGCCATTTCATTACAAAAGGTAATCCTATGCTCCAGCATCCAGTCTAGGCGGTTTTTAATCATTATTTCCAAAGTTTTACATCCACAGGAGGATAAAATTATTGGTCGATAACTGTCTGGCAAGGATGGGTCTTTGTTCGGTTTTAGGAGGGTTATAACATTGAATTTTTTCCAAGAATTTGGTAGGGTATGTCCCATTAAGAAGTTGTTATAATTATTTAATAAAATTTGTTTTCCTTTAAAAGGGAGGTTCTTAAGCATAGGGTATGACAAGTCGTCCATGCCTGCTGCCGATAGTTTTTGTCTTGTAGAGCGTTATTCAGCTCATGTATAGTGAATAATTGTGAGTCATTTTCGGGTGTACAAAGTTGAAAAGATGGGTCGATATCGACTGAAGACATCTTGAAGAGTATTGCCTTTTTTGTGTCGTCCGAAATTGAGAAGTTATTGTTTCTGTTTTTGTTATTATTTGAGAATTTTTTAATTTTGTTCCAAACATATGTGACATTTGATTCTCTGTTTAGTGTTTCGCAAAATATCTGAAATTTTTGTCTTTTTTTATTTCTAAGATTTTTCTTACCACCGCTATAGTTTTTTGGTCATAATGTAGTTTTCTAGGGTAGGGAATGTATTAAAATAATTTATTGATAGTTTTCTTTCCTTTATCCATGTGGAACATTCTTCATCCCACCATGGGTTGTTTGTTTTGCGAGGTAAGCCACATATTTTAACAGGTATTGTTTCCTGAGCTACTTCATCCATGATTTTACCGAGTTCCTCATAGTCAGTGTCCAAGTTTCTGTCAATTAACTGGATTGTTATTTGGTTTTGGAATAAATCCCAATCAGCTTTCTTGAAATTTCTAATGGAATGAGTGCCTAAACATTCTGAGTTAAATTTGAAGTGTGTATTGTTATTAATTTCTAGAAGTGTGGGGTAGTGGTTACTATTGCCACAGTCTTGAAGAACACTCCATTGTGAATTGATTGCTAACTGACTGCTAATGATGGTTAGATCGAGTGCACTAAGGTTAGAATTTGGGTTTTGAAATAAAGTTGAAGACCCGTCGTTCATGACAACCAGGTCTTTGTCCATTATGAAGTCACTTAAAATTTTTCCTCCTCTGTTGGTAGGTGAGTTATCCCAAAGGGGATGGTGTGAATTTAAATCTCCCATTAAAATGATTTTTTTATATTTATATTTTCCGTGAGCTCCTGAAGCAGCTCCTCGTTAATATTATTGTTTGAGTTGGTATAAATATTTATTAAGTGATAATCTGAAATTTTTATTATTATATATTGAGTATTATTTGAACTAAATTCTTTTACTTTATTAAAAATTATATTATTTTTAATTAATGTTGCTACACCGCCATAGCCATCCTCTCTATCTTGTCTGAGAATTTTATATGTTTTTAAATTAAAAGTTTGAGTGGGTTTTAACCAGGTCTCATTTAAGAAAATAAGATCTGGGTTTTTTCCACTATTAAATTTATTAAGTTATCCCTGTTAGACTTTATACTTCTGATATTCCATTGCAATAACTTCAGCTTTGTTTTATCAGCCATCTAGGTTTGCGTATGTTAAAGAATTTAGTAATGATGTGTACATTTATTAAAAGGGATGGCTTAATTTTAGGTATATAGGTTGAGAAAATTGTTATTTAAGTATAATCCATATCAGAGTCCTCGGTGAGAGACTCCGATATGGAATTATGCAAGAAATTTATTATGGTTTTTCTTGTTTCGTTATTAGTGTTGGTTAAAAATTGTATTATGTAAGCTATTTCGTTATTTGTATCGTTGGAAGCTAGGTAAGGTGCACTATTGTTAGGCCTTGGAGTGTCGTTAGGGGGCATGGAGGGAGCAAAGGACGTTGATGGGTGACCATAAACAGATTGATTTGTGTTGGTGGGCATTTTGGCGGGTCGTGTGTTTGGGAAAAAAGAGCTTCGTCATGCTTCTTTTTATCAAAACCTTTTGAATAATTCTTTTCTTTTCAGTAGAAACCACCTGTTCGTATGACCGTTTTTATTGCGCCGTTTCTGAAATTTTGGATTCTTCGTTCGGAAGTTGCTGTTACATTTGCTGCTTGTGAATTATTGGAACCGGGATTTGTACTGTTATTTTTTGTTTTAATAGTTGGGAAGTCGTTCGCGTTAAAAATGAATTGATCTCTAATAATATAAGTTTTTACATATTTCATTGGCATCGAAGAATGTTAAATTTTCAAAAGCCATTAATTCTTTTATATTTTTTGTCTACTAAATTCCGGACATTTTTTTGAAGTAGTTTTATGTTCGTTCTTACAATAAAAACATTTGGTTTTGCACGGATATTCCTCATTATTTGAAATAGGTTCGCTAATATGGCAGTCCTCTGCACAATTATAACATTTTCTCTACCTTTACAGTTTTTCTAGTGTGTCCGTATCTTAAACATCAGGAAACACTGTGTCACTGGAGACACATATGTACAAACTGAATGTTCGAGGCCATAAAACCTAACATATTTGGGCAAGGAGACTCCTTTAAGAACTGAGTAAAACAGAACCTGTAGGTTGATATGAAGAGCATTTTGTGTTTCCCTATCAATTACTTTTCTATTCAGTCTTGTAGCCGACAAAATTTCAATATTACCCGAAGCTTGACTTATGTTGAATGAGTTCATTTTCACTGATATCCAGAGTCTACTTGCCTAATTAGGCCTTTTGAGGTTACAAAATTGAAAGGGATAAACATTTTATAGCCTTTACTCAAAAGTGTAGGATTATTTACGAAGTTATTTGCACTAGAAAATGTTATAAATTCAATTGAGAGTCTGTTGGACCCTTTTTTATTAATTTTTTAACATCATTAAGGTTAAGATTAAAAATTTCTCTTGCAATTTTTACAGTATTAAATTTACCGATATTAAAACCAGTTTTTCCGTTGATTCTAAGTAAACAATGAAAGGACCAGAGTCCATGTTAGTATAAAAAACTGTTTGTTGTTCTTTTTTGTCCGTCATTTTTTGGATTGGAGATTTGAGAATTTTTATTTTCAGGTTTTCAGAGATATCTATCTTTTATTTGAATCATCGCTTATTTGCGACAGGGTTAGTTGTGGCTGGGGGGTTCCTCCCCCAGGATCACTCATACTACCCCACCAGAAAAAGACCTTTTACGAGATTGGTAGGCCAGAGAAGATGGATCACAAAGAATTCAAAAGCAACGCGAACTATGAAAAAGCAAGCAATTAAATGAAATCTAGCTAATGCTCAACTTACCTAGCACTAGAGACAAGAACAAATGTTAAATGTCTTAGAAAAACCCCTTCTTCACGGAAACTTTTCTGCGACGTAAGAAAAACGATGCTGCTTCGCTCACAAACTCCACAGCACTTTGTTCGTAGAACAAAATTTCCAACCAATTTCCAATTTTCTAATGCGCATGCTTGGTTGGAAATAATTTTCTGATTAGTTTGAAATTTTTATCTCTGCAGAACGGTATGATGTAAAATGCCAACTGGAACCCCTAACCCAACTTTTGTGTTTGTGTTTACATTTTACAACGGCCTAGTTTGAACAAAATTTTGTTAAAACACTTTTCAAAACGTTTTTAAACCAACCAAAAATTAAAATGTAATTTCTAGACACACACTAAACTCTAAAAACTAGCTAAACTGTTTGTAAACAACTACCTGCAACTACGAATCAATAAAATAAATGACAAAACACAGACGTAATGGTCATTGCGCATGTCTCAAACTAAAAATTTCTCCAAAATCAGCGAATTATTCTGACGGTTGGAAACTAGTTCACAACGAAAAATTGGACGTCTGCAGAACAGAGGATTTTGATCAGCAGTTTGGGATTTCTTCTCACGAACACTTTTAACTAAATGCGCATGCGTCTGACGGTTTCAGATAGTTTCTGCAAAATAAAATATTTAGGTAAAAAAATAAAAATGAAAATAGAATACTAAACTTTTAATAATTTTAAATATACAGGGTGTCCGAAAGGTGAGGTCATAAATGATAGGGAGGTGATAAAGTGAGCCAAAATAATGTTGGTACTTCATATAAAAAAGTTCTATCATACTTCGTTGGGGAAAAAACCTATTTAAATTATAAGTTTGAAATTGTTGCCACAGTACAAATAATATTTGGGCAATTAAATATGTTGGCTGTTCAGTAAGTAGAGGATTATACTGGGGTGAGCCTTTTTCGCCATTTTATGTAGGCATTTTTGGACACAGGTGGCAATAACATTCTGCTTTGACCATTTGATTCCTTCATCTTTTTCTACAAAAAGGTATACAGTTATTTGAATCGATATCTTGGAGACTGTTTTTCATACAATCACATTTTAAATCCAGACATAATCAGCATTTTGTATGTCATAAATGTCGTAATATGATAAAAAAGAAAATGGTGTTTGTGAGCCTTTTAAACTTTATAATACAAGTAAAGACTGCTTTTCATAATTTTATCACATTTTAATGGTTTTCTTTAAAAATTGAATTTTTATTACATACAAAATGCTGGATGTCTGGACTTAAAATGTGATTTTATGAAAACGGTCCAAGATATCGATTCAAATAAAGTATACCTTTTTGTTTAAAAACGATTCCGATTTTGACGAAATTTGGTATACGGGGGTTTTTGGGGCGCTGATCACGAATCTGAAAGAATTATTTGGCGGAAACGTTTCGTTCTCGAGATATCCATCATCAAAGTGGATATTTGAACTAACCTTATTTTCACTATATTCCCCCTTCTTTTTGCACACAATTCTTGATTTAAAGCTAAAGTGTCACACAATATTTGATTTTCACCTTTTAAAACCCCGTTTTCTACGTTTTTACATTATTTTGAATTAAATTGCGTGGCTTTTCTTTGATAATCCGGCAACCATACATACACATAGGGCTTCATGGCAAACTGGGATTAAAATGATTCAAAGTATAGCTATGCAGTTTAATGCAAAAATAATGTACTGTAAACGTTAGAACTGAGGGTTTTAAAGTGAAAATCAAATATATGTGTGTGACTGGCTCAAATCAGGAATTGTGATGACAAGGGAAATATAGTGAAAATAAGCTTAGTTCAAATTTGAACTTTGATGATGGATCGAGAACATGACCATAATCCGGGCAAATGATCAGCACTCCCAAACACGTGCAATTTCGTCAAATGGAGTTGCTCCCATTTTCTAGAATTTTAACAGAAAGCAAATACTACAGTATAAAATAAAATGGAGCGTCTAATATATTATACAATTGTTATTTTACTTACCTTGCATGGTCAAATTATGTCTCCCTTTACGCAATATTAAATTTACATTATTTTACTGCTTCCTACTTGGTTATTTGGTAAGGCAAAAGAAAAAAAAGCGTCGGCGAGCGTCGGTGTTTCCCAGTGATTTCTAAAACAGAAAAAATTATAAAATTACTACAACGAATGAGACCGCGCCGAGGGCAGAAGACAAGAAAAACGATCGATTAATCGATATACTCTACCTTTCCTTGCAGGTTTCTATGAATTTACACTTTTTAACTCTCTGGCCCTTTTTCTAATGAATAAGGCAACTTGAAATAGGCAGAATTAAAAAAAAATAATAGGAATTAAGATAAGCGTCGGTGCTTCCTAAAACAGAAAAACGATAAAATGGCGGTAATGAATGCGACGGCGCCGAGGACAAAGAAAATAAAAACGATCGATACTTTACCTTTCCTTGCAGGTTTCTACGTATAAAATTTCAGATTCCTGTTTTACCGACTAAAATAAAATCTGGAACCTGGGCGCATAGGCAACCAACATATCGTTAAATCCCTTTAAAAATCTGGCCAGGTGCAATGACAGCTCTCATAAGAAGTTGGCCAGGCCTCAAAAATCTGTGTCAGATTTAAATTAATTTATCTACGTGGACCATTTTTCTATTTGCTGATTAATCTTGTGACTAATTAAAGGTTCAGTAGCCCTTTCATAAATTTTTAGATTAGAGGAAGGAAATTGAGGAGATATGACTTTGCCAAAAACCTTAGAGAAATTATTTCAGTAAGTTTATTTTCCTGTTATTTAAACCGCCTAATATTGAAATTATGTTTAATTTATAATTATAACTTAAATCATTTGGTTAAAGGCACGTTGACTTAAAAAAACAGCACTACATAGACCTCTTAAAAGAGGCTGTAGCAATTCAATCTGTGTCAGCATGGCCCCACAAACGACAAGAAATCGTCAAGATGATGCAGTGGGCTCAAAAACGCTTAGAAGTTCTTGGCTCGTCTACAGAACTACGGGATATAGGTAGTATAAAAATTGTTTTAAATATAATTGGCAAAATTGCTTCTACTCTAGTAGCATTTAGGCTTTATATAGATTTTTTTTGTTTCTATATTTAATTAGTATATTCTTTTCCTGACCGTATATTTATTAATTTAGTTTTTGTTTTTGGGTTTTCGGTCAATTAAATGAGAAACTATTTGATGTTTGTTGACGTTTCGGTTTATTATTAAACCATCTTCAGAATCTATAATTTAAAAAACAACGATCTTAATTTTAATACAAAGCAAAAGAAAAATATTATACAAAGGGCGCTGCTATTATTAATATAAAATAATTTAAAATTAACATACCTTTTTTTTTATTATTTTTTAAACTTAATCACTAATATTTATAGATTAAAACTACAATGTTACATTTTGAAAGCTTGGAGAGAACTAAAATTTTTTTCCCAGTAATCTTGGTTTTATTTAACGTTTATTATAAGGTCCCTTTCGGTTTTTCCTAATTTTGATAGTAAAAATTTGCATTTTATTATCCTATAATAAGGTTATTATATACAATACTAAGATTATTTGTGTCGGTCCTATGGTTTACTGTATTTTTGGTTTTTTAATGTGAATCATCTCTTTTATATTTCTTTTTCTAAAATTTGTTTCGTAGTCTAAAATTTGTACGTTTTTAAAGTCAAAATAATGTAAGTTTTCTATTGCGTGATTAGCTAGTGCTGTTGAATTTTCTTTAATGTCTCTAATACTTGATTGATGTTCTTTTATTCTATTTTTTAAATACTGTTTTCTTTGGCCAATGTATGATTTTGGACAGTTTAGACAGTTTATTTTATAAATGAGGTTTGTTTGCTCTAATTGTGGAATTTCGGGTTTAAGTTTAGTAAAAAGTGTTTTTGAGTTATTTAGTGGTTTTTTAGCAACATGAATTTTAAATGGTTTTAAAACTTTTTTAATTTTATGATTTATTTCAGGGTTAAAGGGTAATGAAATGTATTTTTTGTCTTTATCACTGTTTTTGTGTTGGTGTTTATTAGAGTTATATATATTATTTATTCTCGATTTTATGATGGGTTCTGTGAAATTTTTTGGATATTGGTTATTTTTTAAGACTTCTCTTATTTTTTAAGATTTTGTGGTCTGTGTTTTGGATCAGAAAGTTTTATTGCTCTGTCAACTTATGAGTTGACAACACTTTTTTGTATGCTTTGGGGTGTTTGAGTTAAAATTAAGGTATCTACCAGACCATACTGGTTTTGTATACCAGTTTGTTTTAATTATGTCATCATTATCATAGCTTATTGTTACATCGAGGAAATTAATTTTACGAATACTTTCATTTTCGTGTAAATTGAAGTTTGGAATGAAATGAATTAAATTTTTAAGTGTATATTTAAGCCTATTACTTGGAATACCAAAGAAGACAGTCGTCAACAAATCTTTAAAAAATATGGCTTATAATCTAAAGATTCTATGACTTCTATATTTAATTCTGTTCTATTTCTAAAAATTCTTTTAGGAAAACAAACTCTACCAGATGGTACTGTACTAGATCTTCCACCAATACTGTTAGGCTCTTTGGGCAATGATCCCAACAAAAAAACAGTTTTGTTATATGGGCACCTAGATGTACAACCTGCTCATTTGTCTGATGGGTGGAATACAGAACCTTTTGTGTTAACTGAAAAAGATGGAAAACTATATGGAAGAGGTTCCTCAGATGATAAAGGTAGAACTTCTTACTGATTACATTTTTTGACAAACACTTAACCACAGGTACTATGCACTTTTTCATTAGATATTTTAATCTTTAGATTAAAATCCTAACTACTAATTTACAGTGCAATCTCTTTAATTCCCCCTTATGGAAAAGTTTCAAACACTTTTAGAAGTCCTATTTTCTTGAGAAAGAAAAAAGTCTTATTATTTGTAAATAACTCAGAGTAATTCTGACTAACTGTAAAAGTTAAATATTCTTTGAAATTTCAGACTCTTGAGTCAGACTTATAAAGAGTGAATAAGACATTTTTAGATTTTTTAAGTCTTAGTGAATCTATAACTCTGACTCAAAAGTCCAAAATGTCAGATATAATATTCTCTGTTTTTGAAAATAAATTATTTAAATAAAAATGTTATTTATCTATTTATTTTGATATGATTTAAGGACCTGTTTTATGTTGGATGCATGCAATTGAGGGCTTCAAAGAGTTAGGGAAGATTTACCAGTGAACGTGAAGTTTGTGTTTGAAGGTAAGAAAGTAATTGTTTTAAATAAATAAAAATATATTGATAGAAATATGGCTTTTCATTTTTTTCTTCTAAGTATAATGTGGCGAGCGTGGTGCAGGGGCTAACATGCCAGCCTCTCAACGCAGCGATCCGGGTTCGAATCTCGGAATCGGACATCAGAATTTTAGTTGCTCGTCACCTCACAGTTGGCAATGACAAACCACTGTGTAGTATTCCGCCACTCCTAGGTAGTAGTTATTTAAAAATAACGTCCGTGGTGTCTAAGAGGTGCTGTGAAATGCAACTGCATGTTGCAGTGCTTGGATAACGTTGACGAAAGTCAAAAATGGGTTAAACATCCAATAAGCCGGCACTCCCGGTACACTGGTTTTCAGGCATAAGCCTTCGTGAGATGTCATAAAGATAAAAAAATAATAATAATAATAAAAAAATAAACAACCTAATAATAAATATGAGTTGTATTAAGATGTAACTTATGTTTTAGGAATGGAAGAAAGTGGTAGTGAAGGACTAGATGAACTGTTGTTTGCTGAAAAAGATAAATTTTTATCTAATGTGGACTATGTCTGTATATCTGACAACTATTGGCTTGGAAGAAACAAACCTTGCATTACATATGGTCTTAGAGGGGTTTGTTACTTTTTTATCGAGGTGACTGGTGCAGGTAGGGTAAATAAACGTTCAACAAGTATTAATAGGTGTTATAATTTTTTGTTTTTCCTAAAAATAAATAGAAATATAAAAAAAATAGTATGAAAATAATAATAAAAATAATTGAATTTTAGGAAAAGATCTTCACAGTGGTATTTATGGAGGTACAGTTCATGAAGCTATGACTGATTTAGTTTACCTTATGAACAGTTTAGTGGATAAAGATGGCAAAATCTTGGTTGACGGATTGTATAATGAAGTTGCTCCCTTATTAGGTAAAAACATTTTTTTTTTTAAGTAAATCTATTAATATGTAAGGGCTTTAGGCTACTGTTTTTATCCCTTATAATTCTGTTTGGCAGATGGAGAAAATGCCATATATGAAAAAATAGATTTCGATGTAAATGAATACCGTCAAGACGTCAACTGTCAAAAATTGTTGCATAATGAAGTCAAAGAACAAATTCTTATGCATCGTTGGAGGTATCCTTCTTTATCTCTTCATGGAATTGGTAAGTGCCAAATAATGTATATTACCCCAATTAACTTAGACTTTCACCTCAGAATCTCACGAAATAAGCTAAATATCTGCACCTAACTTTATTTTTGTACAAAAATACTCTTCTAAAAATTCCCTACGATATTGTGTAAGGAACTCAAAATATAACAGGTCAAATGTCAGAAAAAAAAAACAGTTTTTTCCAAATATTATTTGTCAGACCAACGGATCAGATAATAGAGGGCGCAGAGTGTAAAGCATTTTTGTGTATGTACCTACCTTAGCACGCAATTAATCGTGATATTTAGCAAATACTGAAGTAAAAAGATGACATATTAGACTAAAATCTACAATTGATTGTGTGCTAAGGTATGTACATGCAGTAAAGTGCTTACACTCTGCACCCTCTATTATCGGATCCGTTGGTCTGACAAAAGAATGCTTAAAATCAACTTGGTAAAGAATTTTGTGTTCTACAACCTTTATAATAAATATAAATGTAATTGAAATAAAGGAAACGAGATATTCGCAAAAAAATGATTTTTTTGACATTTGACCTGTCATATTTTGAGTTTTAGGGGATTTTTAGGAGAGTATTTTTGTACCAAAAATAAAGGTACGTACAGCGATTCAGCTTTTTTCGTGAGATTCCGAGGTTGACCCTTTAATTTGACTTACATGACTGGGATAAATTATTAAGCCTGCAGAAACAATGTCATTTATAAAATGAGAAATATATATATATTTTTTTGTAAAAAATCGTCATTACCATACAATAATTGTGTATATAAGATGCATATGTTTTTTTAGAGGGAGCCTTTAGTGAACCAGGTCAAAAAACAGTTATTCCAGCCAAGGTTATAGGTAAATTTTCTATCAGAATTGTTCCAAACCAAACGCCCGCCAAAATAGAGGAGTATGTAGTCAAATATGTCCAAAAGCTTTGGGATCAGAGAAAATCACCTAATACAATGAAAGTATGTAAAAATTTTTAACTTAACTTTTTAAAAAAAAGTCAAGTTTAAAAAAATAACCAAATACAACCCCCATCTAAACCATAAACCTTATAAAGTAACTATAAAAATTAGTGCATTCTAAAAATGGGAGGTAAAATATGCAATAATATTTAGTGACTTTTATTTCGAGATGTTGGTATTATTGTTATTATTGCACCATTGTCCAATAATTAAATATTTTAATTGTCAATATACCAAAAAATAGCAGAAAATGCTATGAAAATTCAAAGAAACACAAATACAATTAAACAAGCCATCCATATCCAAGTGACAATGTTGCCAATAGTGCATTTATCACTAGTTAAAAAATAAAGTTACTAAATATTAGTGCATGTGCATGCATGATCTGCTGTTTTAATTTACAGGGTTAGATAGAAAGTAGTTATTCTAGATATTTTATTAAAGCTGAAATTTAGGCAAGGCACAAATTGAGACGCGTATAGCGCGTGAGAGGTGACGCGACAAGAGAGATACGTCGCGTACGTGCCACATGCGCTGCGTGGTGATCCGCATATTGAGACGCGTGTATAGCGACCAACCGTCTCGAAAAAGCCTGATAATCAAACAAAACAATTGTTATTATTAAAGTGTAGTTCTTAATCTGAATCGGATGCTACTGAAGAGAAGAGGATTTGTTGTTTGATTTTTGGTAAAAAAGAAAGTTAAATCGCCTAAGAAAAATATTTTCTTGGATAGAAAAAGAAGTGGACACTTTTAAATTAAAACTATAAGATGAGTGCTACTGATTTTACTAATTACATAAGAGAGTAACTACAACAAGCTCAGAATCTGATGATTTTGACAATAAACACAATAAAACTATATTTCCATAAAAAAGTCGTGCGCAAGAAACTCTACCACTACCACAAAATCGATGCGTGTGTGTACAGTAGATACGACTCGCATTGGATCGTGTCGCATATTCAATTTGCGCTGTACAATTTAATTCTTTTAAGTTACAAAAGTAGACGTTGTGCTGCGTCGCGTCGCACCAATTAAGGTCTGACCACACAAAACCTCGACGAGCCCGCAGCCGTGAGTTCTTTGGTAAAATGTAGGGGGATGCGGTGCAAAAAATTGAATAAAATTGCAGTAATATGAGTCTATTCTTCTACACTTTAAATTACACCTGATCGTAAAATAAACCTTCACAAACACATTTTTACCTATACTACTAGTAGGAGAGTTGTTTAGCATTTTTGAGCAGGTATTTGAGGCACAATGAAAATCATCCACAATGCTTCTTTCATGTGTGTTGTCAGATCTTAGACTAGACACTCAAAGTTTTGATAAAAAGGAACAGAGATAAGTAGAAATATCTATTTTATTTAAACCAGGAGATATACATAAATAAAATAATAGACTCAGCTTGACAAAATTACTCTATATTTTTGAGGGTATAAAAAGTGATTTTGAATTTTTCAAATTAATCTGACCCACTTTTCTCAATCATTGAAAATCCGGGTTCGGTGCGGCCTTGGTGCGGTGGCCAGACCTTTATACGCGTCTTAACTTGCGCCTTGCCTAAAACCTTAAAATTATTAATATAGATAATATAGACATTTCAAGACTTAAGAAGTAGATTTATTAATCTTATATTTTGTAGTATTTGACACGGTAAAATTATAATATTTTCTATTTTTTAGGTATATATGGCTGATGGTGGACACCCGTGGACAGAAAATCCTTCACACCCCCACTATGAAGCCGCAATTAAAGCTACGAAATACGTTTACAACGTTGATCCCGACTTAACTAGAGAAGGTATAACTACACTACTTAGTTACAATACGTGATGTTTTGGCTTATGTTCCATAACACATCTTCAGGGATCATTTATATAAAATCATAGCAAACTGTGTTGTTTTAGGTGGTTCAATACCGGTAACCCTAACTCTACAGCAAGCGACTGGAAAGAACGTACTTTTACTACCAGTAGGAGCTGGGGATGATGGTGCTCACTCTCAGAATGAAAAGCTGGATATTAGAAATTATATTGGTGGTGTAAGTATTTATTACATACAAAAAAGGTGTAAAGGAGTTTTTTTTTAAATTTTTACCCCTCCCCTCTGGTGAGATTTGCTTCAATCCCACCCCACCCCATCCCTCCAATTTCACGTGAGATTTTTTGCATAATTTCTCAAACTGAAATTGCCTTTGTTCAGTGTTCCATCGTTGGTAAACCCAAGAACCAGATTCCTCAAATTGACTTACTTTGTATTCGTCAAAAAAAAATTAAAAAGTAAAAAAAAGATCTATGACCTAAACAGTTACTTTTGGTTGTTACCAGATAACATATTTTCCTGGGGCGGCCTGCCCAAATATTGTAAGTTTTTTTCCTTTTACCTGTTTCTAGCGGAACAACAATTACGCGATATTTGCACAGACGCCTCCTCCCCCACAGTCAGATTAAGTTAGATTCAACTCGACCCCCTCCCCCTAAATACCTCACGTAATTAATGGACGCCCCTAACTGATAGGGGTAATAGAGTGAGTTAAAGTAATGTTAGTACTTCATATAAAAAAAAAGCTTTGTCGCGCGCGGGAGTTATTTCAAAGTTAGAATTAGAAAAACCTATTTTAATTAAAACTTTTGAACTGTTGCCACAGTACCAATAATATTTGGGCAACCAAATTACCTCATACTAATGCTTCTTTCCATAAGTTAATGGCTGTTCTCTAAGTTGGTCACAGGGTTTTCTTTATTTCATGTACGCATTTTTGATAGAAGTGACAAATATGACATTTGGTTTGACCATTCGATTTCTTCATCTTTTTTTTATAAAAAAAGGTTTACTGTATTTAAAAGAATATATTTTACCGTTCTTCATAAAATCGCATTTTAGACAGACAACAGACAGAATAGCATTATAGATAACCTTTTTTTTTTTTATCTTTGGACAAACCACGAAGGCTAAAAGCCTAAATACTAACGTACCGTGGGTGTCTTAAGCGAGGCAAGAGGGAGTCTGTTGACACGGGACTTAAATACTTGAAGATTTGGGGGAACGAAAGACCTCTGCGGGCAGCAGGTTCCACAACCTAGAAACTCTAGGGATAAAAGAACGAACAAAGTGGGAAGTTCGGGGCCTGTCCAGTTGGACCGTATAGGGATGCATACGCGCGGAACCACGAGTTTTTTCTGTTGGGAACCGCAAGTGGAGGAACTACACTGGACAATTCTTCAGAGCAGAAGCCATGGAAGTACCTATAAAAAAGCGATAAATCCCCCACAGCCCGACGATGTGCAAGAGAGGGAAGCTTTTCTGTAAGTGAAGGATCATTAATGAGACGAATAGCTCTTCTTTGAATAGAATCAAGAATGCTTAGGGTTGTGGGTGACGCCATGCCCCAGACATGAGAACAATATTCCAAGGGAGGTCGGGTTTGGGACACATATAAAGTGTATAAATTAGAAGGGGAAAAATACTTTTTGGCTCGACAGAGAAATCCAAGCTTTTTGAAGCTGCCGTGGCTATAGATACAATGTGTTTATGCCAGTTAAGGTTACTTTCAAATGTGACGCCCACAAGATTACAAGTGTCTTTGCTCTGTAAAACTTGGCCGCTCATAAGTAGAGGATGAGTATTTGATGACTCTTTTCGCGACAAGGAACATGATTGTGTTTTGGATGCATTAAAATGGACGAGATTTTTAGCGCCCCAATCCAATATTAAATTAAGATCCTGCGAAAGAGATATCTGCATCGCTCTGCGTTTGTTTTCCAAGTCAGGTTTAGTATTGGGCTTAGGAACCTGATAACTGGAGTGAAGGGTACTATCGTCGGCGAAACTATGAATGGAATTAGTTGTGGACGAGAGAAGGTCGTTGATGTGAAGAAGAAACAATGTTGGTGCCAGAACTGAGCCCTGAGGGACTCCAGCATTTACATTTAGATCCGCAGTGGCAAGAAGCCTTTTTCGGATTTTTACGACCTTGCCCAGACAACAAATGGATGGGTGGACGAACATGCGCACCTAAAAGCCGTGGGAAAATACAAAAACCGGCACCCCGTATCATTCGTCCGCGGTCTGACCGTGACGCTCATTAGCTACCGTACTTCGAACAGAAAACCAGGACGCCGTCGACAAATTCTTTCCTATAATGCGGATGGTCTGTTTGGCGCCAGGTGTGTTTAACCTCAACTTGCTTGCGCACAAGCCGGTTTTTTCGCCCGTGAAATGTAACTTTTGTTTCGCGCAGGTTATAACATTGGCAATCCATCGAGATCAGTGAATAACATTTCATATGCTATAAAAAAACCGATTTTTTAAAGAACATTATTAAACTACAGTAAAACTATTATTACCGTTGTTTATGAGCCTCTTGAAATTTCCAATCCACATAAACACTCCTAAAACTATAATAACTTTACCTTTTTTATTGATTGTATAATAAATCGAATTTTTATTACATATGAAATAGTTGGTATGTATATAGTTGCCATTTTATAAAGAACGGTACATAGTATTGATTTTTTTTGTAGAATAATGATAAAGGAATCAAATGGTGTAAGTAAAATGACAAATTTGTCACCTCTGTCAAAAAATGTGCCTACAGTAAATGAAAAAAAAAACGTCCCACCCTGTATAATCCCGACTTACTAAATAGCCGTTTACCTACGGAAATGAGTATGAGATAATTAAGTTTTCCAAATATCATTGACACTGTAGCAGCAGTTTAAAGATAGGAAATTAAATATATATTTTTTAATTCTAACTTTTAAGGTCAAAACTCCTTAACGAAGCGCAATAGAACTTTTATTTAGGAAGTACTAAAATTATTTTGGCTCACTTTATCACCCCTATCATTTACGGCATCACCTTTCCGGACACCCTGTATATGGTACCAGGTAAAAGCATAAAAAGTCATTATATTTTTCTCAACTCGGAAAAACTTGATGAACCATAAGGATTACTTGCACAATTTCTTGTTTAAGACATATATATATTTTTTTAATTTATAAATGGTATTTAATTAATTTGTTCTTATTTATTTAGATTAAGCTTCTGGGATCCTATCTCTATGAGGTATCACAACTGAAGTAATCTTTTAAGAAAGCATGGTTTACATTTGGAAGAAAGCAGAAAATGATGACGCCAAATATTATCTATTGATATAAACAAAATAGATTTATAATGAAATATTTTACTTATTTTACTGTATTATCAAATTACTTATTTCTATTATTTTTATTTTTCCTTACAGGTTTAAGCAACTGTATATAAAAATAATATAATAAATATTTTCCTAATTTTATTAAATGTGAATAATTATTTTATAACTTAAACTTGACCATATGACCCTATAATGTGTTAGAACACCTTGAAAAAAAAGTTATACCTGGCACTTGTGGTACCTAGAAATTATGGTTTGTACAAGCCTTCGTCGGCTGTCCAAGAAATAATCTACATATAAGCTTTCAAAAGAGCAAAATGTACACATTTTTTCAGTCCACCTGGAGAGGTCCCTAGCTTTTTACCTTGTTGATTCAGTATTCAGTATTTCAAAGCGAATTCAACGATGTAAAACACTTTACTTAATTTTCTTTTAAAAAACAACATTTACTATGTAGGTAAATGATCTTTTGATACTGAATGGTGTACGTCACAATTCATCGTAGTTGCCATGAAAACAGAAACTAACAGAATATGTTTTAAAAACAATTAGATTAGATAAGGAAGTGAATTATATATCCTCTAACACTGCAACCTGCTCCGGTTTATTATTGTGTGTCCTCCGTCCATAGGTTAGAGCACGCTATCCAAGCCGCTCTTTTTAATCAGACTCCACAAGCTTGAAACCGACTCCTTGGTAAATATTGCCGCTTTGGGTTTTTCTTCACCCAGCGTTGCAAACCGCAGACGACAAAGGACTTTACAGTAGCACCATATGTGTTCTGCGGTTTCTTCTTCCTGGCAGAACCTGCATAGGTTTCCTTCTGCCAGGCCAGCGTTGGGTAGTATTCGAATACTCGGTATTCAGAATACATTTATGCGGAATTCGAATACTATTCAAATAGATTTATGTGTTTGATATTTTAGTATTCGACGAAATACTTTTTGATCGGTATTCGGTATTCTTTATTCTGAATATCGTTTTTGAATATTCTGGTATTAGAATACTGGTATTCAAGTACTGGTATTCGAATACCGGTATTCAAATCCTGAATTTAAATACTATTTGCTTATTTTATGAATATTACGTTACTTTTTATGCATCTGCAACATGTTCGCGGTGGTTTTGCCGATATCATCATTTGCAAACTAACAGTTTAGGAAGTTAGTTTTACAAATTAAAAAAAAATGTAATTCGATATGTTTTTTAAATCTTGATCTGTTGTTTCTATGGTCCTAATAGGTAAGTAATTTTGAACAGATATACATTTATTTTTGCGAACAAAAATATATCTGAATTAATTATTTTAACTTCTTTGGGGTTTTGCTATTAAAAAAAAACAAGTAACTTGGTACAACATATAAAAAGTGACATTGCTAACTATGTTTTCTATGTATTAGGTTAGACTAATATGTATTTATCTCCAATTTACACAAAAGGGATGTGTAAAATAAATTTTATTATGTCAGTTTAAATCATGACTATATGGTAAATAGTAGATAGTATGTACAGGGTGGCTCGAATTCGACGCTCATCATTGGGATTTCGGAAACCGTAAGAGATACAGGATCGGTTAAATGGAGGCAAAGTTGTGCAATTTGATGCTTAACAAAATGTCGTTTTGCGTTTTAAAAATTCCGAGTACTTCCGAAGATATTCGGCAAAACCGGAATTTTTAATTTTGGTTTCTATTGTTTCCTGGCTATATTTGTTAAGATAACTCAAAATGAAAAACACGTTTTCATGGCCACTTTTTCTGCTCTATAATTCAGTGTGATTAAATATTGAGTCTGACGTCTCGGCTTCTGACGACCATCATCAACTTAATTTTTTAAATACGAACCTGATATTTTTTCAATTTAATTAAATCCTTTTATCACTCTTAAAACACTATATATCGCCACTTTGATATTTTCCGACGTTTCGTACAGACAATTCCATCATCAGAATATTGCATATTTATTTAACCATAATACGGCCCTGAACTACATTTTTAGGTAAAAAGGTAAAAAAAAGAATAAACTTATTACATATTCATAATGTTTTATTGCAACTTATTGATACGAATTCAAGGGAGAACTTCATTTAATGTATGGATTGGTATGTGGAGGAACAAAATTATTGGACCTTTCGTTTACGAAGGGACCTTAATTTCCGAACGATATTTAAATTTGATTAGGAATGATGTCTTAGACGCCCTAGATAATCAACCTTTGGCAGTATTTCAAGAAATATGGTGGCAGCAAGACGGAGCTCCTGCCCACAATGGAAGGAAAGTAGCTCAATTCCTTTACCATATATTTCCTAATAAATGGTTTTGCAAGATGGCCCGCTAGGAGCCCAGATCTTAGTCCCCTAGATTATTTCCTTTGGGAATATCTAAAGAACCGTTTATTTAAAAATGCACCTCACGATCTTTAAGTACTACGACAAAATTTGATAAGGGAAGTCGCTGCCATTCCTGCGAGAACAATTAATCGAGCTGTATTAAAAATACAAAGCAAAGCAAGAAAATATATCGAGGCGGAAGGTTATCTCTTTGAACACTTATAATAGTGATTAAATTATGTTTATTTTTAATATGGGCATCAAGATAGTATTACCAATTTTTTATGTAAGCTGATTTGTTGTCTACCTTTTTGTATCTTATGTCTAATATTCATGAAATTTTCGGTTAATAAAGTAATTTCCGCTGTTAGATATCAATGAGTTGTAATAAAAAGATTACGAATATGTAATAAGTTTATTCTTTTTTACCTTCTTACCTAAAAATGTAGTTCAGGGCCGTATTATGGTTAAATACATATGCAATATTCTGGTGATGGAATTTTTGTCCGAAACGTCGGCAAATATCAAAGTGGCGATATATAGTGTTTTAAGAGTGATGAAAGGATTTAATTAAATTGAAAAAAATATCTGGTCCGTATTTAAAAAATTAAGTTGATGATGGTCGCCAGAAACCGAAACGTCAGATTCAATATTTAATCACACTGAATTATAGAGCAGAAAAGTTTCTATAAAAACGTGTTTTCCATTTTAAGTTATCTTAACAAATATAGCCAGGAAACAATAGAAACCAAAATTGAAAATTCCGGTTTTTTCGAATATCTTCGGAAGTACTCGGAATTTTTAAAAAGCAAAACGGCATTTTATTGAGCATCAAATTGCGCAACTTTGCCTCCGTTTAACTGATCCTGTATCTCTTACGGTTTCCGAAATCCCAATGATGAGCGTCGATTGGATTGTATCCCCATTCCAAAAGTAAAGTCAATAGTTTAAAAAATAGAAAAGATAGTTTTGGGAAATTTGGAAGACGTCTTGTATGCTGGAAATGATTAGTTTTTAAGGTATATTTTTTTATCATTCTGTATTACAGCTGCTAACAAGCTTGTCTAACAGCTAACGTCATTATAATGTGAATCGAAAAAATAAAAGCGCTTATGACAAATGACATTAAAAAATATTAATAATATAACCTAAACAATGGTAACTCCAGTTTTAAAACAAAAATGCGCAATATCTTCAATTGCAGTTAATGTAATTCTTCACATGGTTAGTTAGTTAGTTAGTTAGTTAGTTAGTTACATACTATTGTTATTGTTATTGGTATACATTTAGTCAATTATTTTGTTTGACTTTTTAACCTCAAATTCGGCTATATTTTCCCCTCTTTAACCTGTTAGACAGTGGTTAGACATCTCTCAAGGCCGCTAACAACCGCTGTGAGCTGCTGTAAGACTGACGTCATTGATTTGTCAAAAAAATGAAAGTGCTTACAGCTGCCGTAGGCAACTAACAAAGATAATATCCCTTTTAGCAAGAACAAGGTTCGCCACTGCATTTTGTTATGGAAAAACGTAGAAAAATAATGAGTTGCTTTTTTAAGATAAAGGAAGTTTTTTTGCTCTTCGGTATTCATGAATACCACGATTGGGTATTCATGAATACTTTTTTGTAGGTATTCGAATACTTTTTTTAGAGTATTCTTATTCGTATTCGAATACCAAATTTCAGTATTCGACCCAACTCTGTGCCAGGCCCATGGTTCCCAGGTGTTTATTTAGTCTGCAGTCTTACCGCCTTCCGGTTGTAATTCAGAAGGTCTTTCATAAATTCTGGCGAGTAAGCCTTAAAGAATATTTTCGCTTGACGCTGTCCTAAACTGGTTTAAAACGCATTTGATATGACGTCATTAATTTTGATCACAAAAAAACGATACATCAATTTAAGGCGTTCAACCAATTATAACCGCGGTAAGAATTGGTGACAACTTTGACAAATAGGTAGTACATTGTTTAAAAGTCAACATAACCGATTGGTAAATACCGTTTTAGAATTGGTTCTTCGCTTAAAATTGATGACTATTAAACTGGGTGTTTTTAAAAATATTCTACTCATCTTCCATTTTTAAAAAGAAACTTTTGCGTCAAGATATTCAAAACTATTAAAAATACCACGAAAATACAAATAATGCGCATGCCCCTATTTCAAACACAAGAAGGCAGACCGTTGTAAAACATTTTAAACCTGCATGGTTCAAAATGAGGTCATTACCAATGTTTTGAAACTGTTTCAAACCATTTCAACCAATGTCCCGCGAGAAAACAGCTCTGGTGTTCTTATGTACCAGTCTTGGGATTCCCTCATAATCCATGATCTAATAGACCTTACTTGGCATGACGGAATACCACAGTAGGGCTCGGGACGTACTATTGTCCTGCCAGCCCCCTCCTTTGCCAATTTATCAGCTTCCTTATTGTCTTCGTGACCTTTGTGTCCTGGTACCCAGGCAAGAGTTAGCTTGTTGGGCGCACCCACCTCTTCCAGGGCAACTACGCAGTCGCGCACCAGCTTAGAGCTGATTTTGCATGAAATGATTGCTCAAATGGCTGTCTGAATAAATTACTATGGTTTTATCCACATAACTCCTTCTGATGATTTCCCTAGCACATTGTTCTATATAGCTACAAATTCGGTTTGGAACACAGTAGGGTGTTGTCCGAGACCTAATTAAGTTCATTTTTGTTTTTGGTTTGTCTCCATATATACCTGCCCGAACTTCCTGGTCTGTCTTGGAGCTGTCTGAATGCCAGATTAGGTCGGCTTTAATGGAAGAGGCCTGCCTTCCAGTCCTTTCTGTCCGGTATCAATGTTTGAAAACCTTTGTTTAGTAAAAACAATTGCCCATGTTTCGTTAAAACTTTAAAAAATAAAAAGATTAGTTTGTATTAATGTACCTCCTACGATGTTAAAATAAGTTTAGGTTAAATCTGATATTAGCCTAATATGAAATTTCATGACAACCACGACGAATTGCGACGTACGCCATTCAGTATCAAAAATATCATTTACCTAGGTACAGTGACGGAAATAAAATGTCGTACACTTAGGTTAACATTTTATGTCAATTTTCAATATTTTGGTAAACTTGGCTTTTCACCTTTTTCTCACCTTAATTAATATTCAATAAAATACGTGACTCCAAAATAAATATATAGTTTATTTTATTCAAATATTAAAGTATAAACACTGGCTTAATATTACAAAGCGGCACCATTTTTTCCACTAATAAGTTTAAACGTGTGGGCATTAATGCAATCAGCATTTGTGCATGGTAAACATTGTAATTATTCCAGGTTTCTTCAATTTTATTCCACAAATCATTACTGTTTTGTGGATAGAAATCATTGTTCTTGTTAATTTCCTTTACGATATATCCCCAAACGTTTTCGATTGGATTGATATCAGGGCTTCTTGAGGGCCAAGGTAACAATGAAATGTTATTTTCCAGTAGCCGGTCCGAAACTCTCCTTGCTGTATGGACGGGGCAGTTGTCATGCTGGTATATAAAATTTTCTTGTTCAAATATATTCTTTACCGATGGCAACATAATATTTTGGAGTAGGTGTATATAAGCTTGACTATTATTAAATCCTTCTCAAATACGGTTGGCATATGCCTAGCCCACTGAAAAGACATATACCCCCATACATTAACAGAAAATATTCCACTTGTTTTAACATGTTGGGTATATCTTTCTTCGTACCGTGTATATTCACTCTATTCTGCCCGCTATAAAAATCTTCTCATCGGTAAATACTACCCTTTCCCAAAAATCCATACCTTGCGGTAAATATTCCAGTGCAAACCGCATTCTTTGCTCTTTATTCATATCGATCAAAAATGGCTTTTTAGCAGCTACACTGCTTCTCAATTCCGAATTTTTCCTTATACGATTTCTTGCCGTTCTTACTGTCCCAGGAAAATTAGTTTGGTTGTTGTGCTTCTACAGCTATCAGATCATTATCTTGATTTTCGTTTGAAATTTTTCTTCTACGACTTTCAGCCCTTCTCTCCAATGATCCTGTATTTTTCCCATTTAGTTCTGAGGCTTTGAATAGTGCTTCTTGGTTTCCCAACTTACTCAGCTATTCTTTCCAGAGAAACACCTTTTTCCGAATAGAGTAATTACTCTCGCCTTCTCTAGTTCATTCATTTTCCAAAATTAAAAAAGTAAAATAATATAATTTTGAAATGTGTGACAGATAACAATTTGTCAAGTAAGGTATATTTCCAGGTGATCCAGGTCCGCAAAAGCCAACATCACACTGGGAAAAATTAGGTGTACGGGATTTTAATTCCGTCACTGTACATAATAAATGTTGTTAAAAAAAAGTCACGCAGTGTTTTACATTGATGCATTTAGAAATATTATAAAATGGTCCTATTTTGGATTTTGAGCTAGGGTAAAAAAACTAAAAAAATAAAGTTTACAGCCCTTTACCAAAAAAGTTTAAAAGGATAAAATCGATTTCGTATTTTTCTGAAAGTAAGTAAAGTATGAGGAGTGGTTTTAGAATGATAATGGCACTCTAGATAAAAAAATAATAATTTAAAAATAAAATTTCACCAATAATTTGTTTGTAAAATTATTGAATTTCGACTAAAAATGATCTGGAAAATTCAAAAAACAAAAAATATACAGGGTGTCCCATTTGAAAAATCAAAAGTTCCAGTCATTTCCGGTGAAACTGAAAGTCGTAAAAGCCTATAATATACACCTAAAAATTAATTTTTGTTCTTTCACAACCCCACCAAGTTTCGTCAGTATCGATAAAGAATAAAAAAATGGCAGCCGGAAATTGATTTCGTTGGCACCCGATATGTATTAAAAAAAATCATACTAATGTTCTTTTTAAAAAGCGACCTTAGAATTTAAGAATAGTACACATTTTCATCCATAATTTGCAGTGCAATGAAAAGCTTAATAAATATGGAGCAGCTATTCGCTTCATTTGAAGTTAAACAATGATAATTATCATAATTAGCCGCTGTATTATCACAATTATAATAACATTTTTAATTATACACTATCTGGGAACTACGTTTCAAAATACTTTTATTGCGCTTTTTAAGGGCCTGGATAAAAATAAAAACTCTTTTTAAAAGCCTAAGAAGTGATATTACTCTAAAATATTTTAGTAAAATTGTTTACACAGCCACTATGCATTTTCTCTTTCATTGAAAAAAAAGGTATTAAACTATTTTTCTGCAGCAAAATGATTAGCTGTTTTATTTCTTAACAATCAATTAACAAATCATGATAACAATGTTTGGTATGTCTATTGGTACTCTACGATTAGTTGTGGTCGCATGTAAGTTTATGTTTACCCGATTAGAATTAAATTTATGGCTTATTATCATTACAATAAAATATTAAATAAAAAAAAATAACTACCACTTTTTACCATTTTTAGTTATTATTCTTTGTCCTCAGTATTCACTTTTTTTTAATTGAAATAAAAACCACTTTTTTGACGTGACAACGTCTTATAATTCGATGGAGCCGGCTGCACGTATCTAAAAACATAACTCATGCGGCGTGACCTCGCTCTGAGGCGTTCCATTTAAGGCTTGAAGTGCAAGCGAGAGCGCGGAATGAGCGACAAAGAGGCACAACCGGCCTCCGCGTTCCGTCAGCGTTCGACATCTATTTCTCTCCTACTTGAGTGAGCGATCCGCGTGGACAACTGCTATACAATATTACATTTACATTACATGTTTTCGTCAAGTACGAAGTGCAGTGAAAAGTAAATGTGGTGTCAATTGTTTATAGCAACGATAATTGCGAACCATTCCATCAGTATTTTCTTATGACGTTGTCACGTTCAACTATCGTCAGTAAACCGTCTTTGCAGACAACCAATTTTTATTATTAGTTATTGTTTGTCCTAGCAATACTTTTGCAAGTTTATTCGTATAGGAAATGAATTACCTTGTATAGAGGATGTAGAGGGTGTCCGAAAAGTGAACGATAATACTAAAAGGGCTGATGAAAACAACACATAAGCATTAAAAAAATCATGACCTAGTTTTAATGAAAAATTACTTATTTAAAAACATCAATAATTAAAAATCATCACGGGTATAGTAAGAACATTTTAAAAGCGCAAATTCGGTACCCTTGGAAAATAATACAAAAAAACATAAAAAGGCCGCCTGCAATCGGACTATTCTATACAAAGGCGCCGCTATCCTTTACTGCGTCGCGCCAATGCACTATGGGATAGAAATCCATTAATTTGGCCAAAAAGCAACTTTGAAATTTTAATGGCTCATGCTGTGTATTTCAAAGTAGATACTCCAAACTACATGTACGCAAAATTATAAAAGGATATGAAGATTTCTATTGGGGTAATAAGAAACTTGAAAATGTATTTTAAGTAAACATAAATATACAACATTTAATCTACTTAGTTTAATATTAGCCTTGTTTACTTAAAAAAGTAAAAGAGTTTAAATAATAAGAGCTATTGTTGTGTTTCCGATGCAGTCTCGCGAAGTCTCGCTACTTTTGTCAAAGATTTTTTTACCTCTTCCTTTATCAGTTTTTGTACATACAATTGCCTTTCTACTTTTTGCTACTTCTGAGTGTAAAGACAGATACAAGATTTTTGTACAATTTACAAGGTTTTCCATTTTAAAATTTAGGATGTTTTGTCCTACACTGTATATCTTAAAAGATAAAAGCATTCTGATGAAAGATATGGATTCTACGGAATCTACCCAACAAAACAGTGTTTTTTATTTATTTTATACGTTAAAAAATAAAAAAGTTGGGAAGCTGTATCTCTATTACGCTTCTAAGGATAATTTAAAATTATTTTTCAGATTTGGATGGTCATTTTTCCGAAACTAATTGAGATAGACACATCAAATGTGGTATTTTTTTAAAGCATTTTAAAAGATTTTTTGGTGGTGATATAATATTCAGGGTATTCCATTTAAAAAAATCATACCTATTGTCGTACCCTGTATATCATATGAGATAATAATCATCGGATTACTGATTAGAATACTACCGAATTAATCAAAGAGGCTGACATTTTAGTTTATTTTGTACAATAAAAAATAATAATGTTAAGGGGGTGTAAATTTATAACATATAATAAGTTTTAGGTTTCCAAAAAGCATTTGTAATAATTTATAATATTTTTCCAGTAAAAAGCACCCCATTTTAAGTTAGATTGGTAAGTTTCAGAATTTTGTCCAAAAAAATGAATTTCTATCCCATAGTGCGATGACCAGCTGCATTAACCGGCATATCATAAAAGAAATATAGCAAAGGCGGCCGCGAAGACAAGCATGCCGATTTATTTGCTTTAAACTTTTTGTGATTTTTTTCTTATCAAAGAGCACCGAATTTACATTTTTAAACTGTTCCTTCTATACACACTGTAGATTTCTTATTAAATGTTGTAAAGCTTTTTATTTTAATGTATCTGATCAATAAACCGCCTACTTAGTGAAACTGAATGGTCTTTTTTGGATGGGTACACGCCAAAGCGGTCCCATTCTTTCTAGATAGACTTTTGTCGTGTACCCATCCAAAAAGACCATTGAACAAATGAATTGAATCCGCCTAACTTCAATCTAAAACTGAAATCAAAATCTAAATATACATATAACTTTTTTAGGCATGACAATCGAATATCTGATCCAAGAGGACGATTTTAACGAATTTCAAGTGCTATAATATCTCAAAAACCAGCGATTTTTTATTTAGCTCATTTTATGTTTTTCTTGATGCTTATGGGTGGTATTAATATCGTTGAATTTTCGGACACCCTGTACGTTTAGTAAATTATCGGCCAACCAAAGAAAGTTTTTAAAAGTAAAAGAAGTCTAACTACTACTTGTACAGAAATTGACACTTATTTAATCCTCACATTTTTTTTCATGCAGATTATGGATGGTGGAGGGAGGATAACCATCTTTTATGGCGGACAAGTTGAAAAAGTGGCAATCGGAATGTAGCAAATTGGGATGGCGCCACAGTAGCTAGTGGAGGGATTTTGATATTTCTTTCCTTTTTTATTTTGTATCTATCTGTCCTTTTTCATTTTGTATCTCACTCTATTAATTCATGCTCATTGGTTAAAAAATCTCCTCTGGCTACTGTGGCGCCACCTTAAGTTGCACCTTTCGACGGACACTTTTTAAAACATTCAGATGGTTATCCTCCCCTCCACCATCCATAATGCAGATAAAAAAATAAAAAATAAATAATCGTATGTGCCTAGGAACGCAGTCTTTCTAAACTTAAAACTAAAAGTAGAGGGAGGCATTCAGAAATATGTACAGTTCCTGGGTGATTCTCAGTCGATATGTAGGCGCGCGCCTTATTTAAAATAAATATTTTTAAGTTTCGCGAGCAAGAACTTAGAACTTGATAAGGTTTCAGTCGTAACGTAAATCAAAACACGGTTTTCTGAAGACTAAAACTAAAAAGTTATTTTTCTTTTTTGACGATTTTTAATTTAATATATTTTTTTCGTCAATAGTTTTTTTTAACATATTTTTAATTGATCAAAATAATAATGCCAATTGTATCCGAAAATTTAGGCAGAAGAAATTGTATTCCCATTTTGTATACGAGGGGAAATCACTATGAAGTTGGATATGATGTGGTAAGTACATAATACATACAGGGTGGCCCAATTGTCCGAGAAAGTCCAATATTTCTGTTCTGTGAAGAGATATAAAAAAATATATATACAAAAGTTGTAGGGTTTTTAAATGTGCATGTCTTAAAACCATTTTGATGTATAGAGAGTGTTCCGAAAAAAGTTATTGCTAAAAAGCAATTTTTTTTATTGTAACCCTTATTTTTTTTTCAAAAACGGATCCAGCACAAAATTTTGCATATAGTATGCTAATTTATTTTGGCACTCATGGCGATGTTGCCAAGCTATTTATAATTTACTAAAACTCTCGTAAAAAATAGGGTACCCAAAAATGAAGCAAAACGGAAACAAATTAGTTATTATTAATACTTGGGTAGATATTTTAAAACAATAAAGACAGCAGAAAAAATCCCTAAAAGAAAATTCACTAGATTTCATATAGGGCATTTGTTATAGCATGACAAAATCTCAATATTTAAAAGGCTAAATCTCAATGTTTTTAAATGGAACACCCTGTACATTGGGCCATT
This sequence comes from Listronotus bonariensis, assembly GCA_014170235.1. Taxonomy (NCBI): domain Eukaryota; kingdom Metazoa; phylum Arthropoda; class Insecta; order Coleoptera; family Curculionidae; genus Listronotus; species Listronotus bonariensis. The sequence continues at coordinate 19,906 of JACEGR010003552.1, read as the reverse complement.
TTTAGTTTTTAGGAACAAAAATATGGTAAGTTTCTTTAGCAATTCCTATACCAAAAATATAAGGTTTTCAGATATTACAATATAGTTTTTTGATAAAAGGGAACTTTGGTATTTTTACACCCCGTATATTTGTCAATTTTCTTAACATTGCATCTTATCATTTTAAAAATATAAAATATAAGGTATAGTTATTTCCAAAAAGAACGCATTTGTTGCCGCGTATTTCGCAACGTTAGAATGTAGCAAATTTTTATTGTTAAATAATATTCTTTATCTTCATGCAGTATATTTTTTAGTGGTCATAACTGCTTTATTTCTGGGTATAACAATAGCTTATATTCCATGTTTTTAAAGGAAACGATGAAATTATTAGAATACTGACAAAGATAGTGGGTGTTCTATTTAAAATACCGAAGTTCTACTTTATTAAAAAATACTTGACATGAAAATTTCAAAAAACCTAAAATATCTAAAAACCTTACACCTTTTTGTATGGGAATCGCTAAAAAAACTAACCTTATTTTTATTCCTAAAATCTAAAAATGGCCTTATATACATACAGGTTGTTCCATTTATAAAATTGAAATTGGCTATTTTAAATGTTGAGATATTGTCCATACTATAATAAATACCCTGTATATTATTTGATGATTTTTTTTAACAGAAATTTATTCTGTGGTCCTTAGTGACTTAAAACACGTAGCTAAGTATTTTTATAACTAATCTGTTTCCGTTCCGCTCTAATTTTCGGGTATCCTGTTTTTTTAAGTTTCAGTAAATTATGGCAACGTCGCTAAGAGGACAAAATAAAATAGCGTAGTATATGCAAAATTTTATACCGAAGCCGATCTGTAAACAAAAATAGGGGTTATAGTTAAAAAAACTAACTTCTTAGCCATAACTTTTTTGTGACACTCTGTACACATCAGCATATTTTTAGTACATGCACGTTTAGAAACCCGACAACTTATATAAAAAACTTTTTGTCATATCTCGTTAAACAACAGATATATTGGACTTGCCGCACAATTGGGCCACCCTGTATACATGGTGTATGTTATGTCAAAAAACAATAAAATTATAGTCATAGTGCACATTAAAATAGTTATTTATTAGATAAGTGAGTTATATTACATATAAGTCACGCAAGAAAAGTTTAACTCTCGACCCCGAAGGGCGAGAGAGGTAATTTTCTTAAGTGACTTATATGTAATAACTCACGTGTCTAATACAAAATTTATCCAACACTTTCGTATAAATCGTTTTTAATATCGAAAATAATTTGAAAACCATTCATTATTTGTTACTTGTCACTGTCAACACCAGCAACAAAATTTTGTATTGTCTATAATTCACTAGTGAGCTAAAGGGTACTTTAGCTCACTAGTGACTTATAGTACACTTTATATCCTCAAAATCTGATCAATTATGTAGATATTATATGTAAGTTTTGGATAATAGTTATTTATTAGATAAGTGAGTTATATTACATATAAGTCACGCAAGAAAAGTTTAACTCTCGAGCCCGAAGGGCGAGAGAGGTAATTTTCTTAAGTGACTTATATGTAATAACTCACGTGTCTAATACAAAATTCTATCCAACACTTTCGTATAAATCGTTTTTAATATCGAAAATAATTTGAAAACGTCATCCATTATTTGTTACTTGTCATTGTCAACACCAGCAACAAAATTTTGTATTTTTTGGAAAGCAAGCTTGTTTGGTTGTAATGCATTTTGTTGGTAACTATAATAAGTCTATAATTCACTAGTGAGCTAAAGGGTACTTTAGCTCACTAGTGTACTATTTAAGTCACTAGTGAGCTAAAGTACCCTTTAGCTCACTAGTGACTTAAATAGTACACTTTATATCCTCAAAATCTGATCAATTATGTAGATATTATTTGTAAGTGTTGGATAAAGTATGTAAATGAGTAGGGAGGATATGGGGACTAACCATTGAAACAAGAATACCTTTACTTGTACTATACAGGGTGTCCAGTTTCTCTACCAAGAAACTTTAAGGGTTGATTCTACAATAAAAATAAAAAAACCCATATGAACATAAATATGTCCTAAACGTCTTAGTTTTTCAACTACATACAGGGTATTATTATTTTTTTAACAACTTTTATACTTACCAATTCAGATATTTTTAAAAAGTTTGGAAGATTAGAAACCATTTTTTGGCATACAAAATAAAACAAAAAATTTCAGTGTCGTCCACAAGGAGTTTAAGGTAAATATATATTTTTAAATCCCGTTTAGTTTGAAACTATTTAATCTCTTTACTTTTTTATTCGATGTTCGGTTTTCCCATTAATAAATAGAAACCATTTTTCGACATGGTCATATCCTATCGCTAATATCTTATTCTACAGCAAAAAAAACTTTTTAAATTTTCTTTTAGATAGGGATTTAAACACGGCAAAATGGTTTACGCGAAAATCGTACGTCAAATAAAAAAAGTCAAAAGATCAAATTTATTCCAAACTAAACGGGCTTTAAAATAATATTTTTGTTTTAGAGAAATGCAGTGGCGTACCATTCGTTCTTAAAAAATATTTACCCTAGACCCCCACGGACGACACTGGCATTTCTTTCTTGTAAGTCAAAAATGATATCTGATGCATAGGAGACGTTTCCCAAATTTTTTAAAAATATCTGAATTGATATAAGGGCATTTCTCTATAAGCTCGTACAAATGCTGTCCTGGTATATTAACATTTGTCAAAAATCCATGTCTTATTTCAAAGAACATTGCATTTGGCAAGGATGTCAACAACAACAATTTTATTTCACTATAAAAGCATTTGTAAATATTGTATTTTTTTTTCTATTATGCAGGCAGGGAGGCAGGGGACTGTTTAAAAATTCTAGGGACAAAGTTTACAGGTGTTTACTTAATATAATTAAAATCGTAATGGGACCACCGCACATAGGTCAATTTTTGTTATTTAGCGCTGAATAAATACTATCATGAAATGAAACCTCTTTTAAACATTTATTTATTAGAAATCTATACTTTTTAGGTGCATTCTTTACTATTTTACTGTATTATACAACAAATTATAATATTGGAGTCAATTGGAATAACTGATGTTCACGATATAACACATATTATTAATGGTATTACATTAACAAAATTAGCCTTATGTTTATTCTTAGGTTATGAGTTTTTTAAAATTATTTTATTTATTCATCACTATCATCACTGCTTTCTGTATCTTTGTTATTATAAGTAAGTAGTAGTAATTTGAGTTTTTATATTTCCTATTTCTTCTTTTACTAGATCTTCCGTTTCCTTCTTACAAATTAAATTAATTTAATCAAGATGCCCACAACATTCAGTCGATGATGGCCTTGGATTCTTCCAAAAGATATTGCCACTTGGGGTACATAAATGGAGTGGAACCAAGCAAACCGCAAACAAGTTAAAATAACTTTTTTCTACAATTATGGTATCGTCATCACTGAAATGTTGTTTGTATGTGGATTGTGAAGCGCTTTCATCGGCTCCCCATTTGTGAATTAAAAATAATTTATTGGGCTTCTGGGTACATTGTATAATCAAGTCTTTTTGTACATTTAATAAACGTTTTACTGGGTAGTCGACTAAACCCTGAAGAGTTACTTCTCAAAGATATCCGATATTGTTAGGCACTTCTTGTCTGGATAAAAAGCTTTTTTCCACTAATATTTTATTGTAATAAGGATAAATATTTGCATTTCTTAATTTAGCTCCTTGTTGCATCAAAATGTACGATTTTTTGTATAATCGCCATCAATATACAGAGCGAGAGCTTCTTCATCGGTGTACATAATTGGTACTGCAGGGAGAATGCAATATTTTTATCTTTAAAGGCTTTAAGCATTTTCCAATTTCTATTAGTATCTTTAAAGTACTTCGTTCGCCCGCTGCTTAGAAGCTTTTACGAGTAGTAAACATTCATTCTTCGGATTAATATGTTTCTATTAATGGCAACACTTTTGCCTTTTCGTTTGCTCTTTTACCTCAACAAAATCTTTGGTATGTCGACCCCGTCTTGCATTTGTCATTCTCGATGTTGCTTCAGATTGTTTGTCACCATCTTTTTGTAAGTTAAGGTCTATATTTCCGTCTAACCACTGTTGATGCCGATGTTCGAACACTTTAACAGTTTTGTTGCTGTCCTACTTTTTAGTCAATTTACTATTAAAATTTTTAAGAGTTTTTTTATTATATCGAATATGGGGTCTTCTACATATATGTCCAAACCCAGTATTGTAGAAACGTAAATTATTACCTCTAATTTTTTTTCTAAACTCTCTTCTTTACGCCAAATTTCAAATAAATTCCGTCTTGCAATAAACTTGCAGCCTGAAAAAAATGATAACTGTTTACCTGGCGGATGTTGGCACAAAAACTTATGTTGTATTAACAACTATATAGTGAAGTATTATAAAAAAATAAACCACAAAGGATACAGTGGAATATAGGTTTTGCGAGATCTTCTTTTAAATGTCTAACGTAAATTTTACTGCCAACGTTTTTGTTGGACTCGTATAATCACTACATTACGAGTACAACTAAATTCATAATTCAGAACATTAGTACTTACCTTCCATATTATAAATCTAGTTATGAAAATTCTGCAATTCAGAAACTGTGTTAAATGAAAAACAAAATACTATACACGAAATTTATGTTGTTGGGAATAAATTAATAACTGACAACTGCTTAGGAACACAATCTCAACTAAACGGGATCATTTGCAGCATTTATCATTTGTACCTCGCTTTATCGACATATTTAGCCTATTTAGAATAACATACCTTCAATATTGGAGATATGCAAAAATAATATTTATTAATTCCTAAAATCGTTAAAATGACCTATGTGCACCGGAGTGAAATGCTTAATAAAGCACCAGGAAGTCTTATGCCTAGTCCTCTAGTACGGTAAAATATTGAGGAACCTCGGAAGTCCAGAATCACGTGACTACAATATCTAAATTTTATTGGGCTTTTGGCTGTCATGTTAAAAGTGACAGATCCGTAACAGTCCCGGAAAAAGTTGGAAATTTTTAACTTTTTTACGGAATCCGCCAATGTTCTTGTTAACTTTTGTGCTCATCAGGTATTTTTGTAAATATTAATTAGTTTAATAGATGACCTAATTTACACTTATAATACAAATTTATGTTTCTTGCCTCTATAAACAGACGAATTTTTCAAAATTGCGCCAATCCGCAGTTCCGGATTTACGCAATTTTTGTTTATATGAGAACTAAAATCTGTCGGTAGAGTTTCTGAACACCCTGTGTACTAATACATCTCGAATATTGCTATAAAACTCTCTCTTTAGGGGTTTTTGACATTAAAATATCATATTCGATGTTAAGTTTTACGTGTTAACCAAAGGGGGCCACCTACACCTAGAATTTCTCTTAAACATCATTACATTTTTGTGCCTCCCTGTATGTACCTTTTAAGCAAAATAGGTGATTTCTCTTATGTTTCTTACACAAATAAAGTTATATGCAGTTTAACTATACTATACCTAATTTATTCAAAACTTATTTTCCAAAGCGATAAAAAATTAAATCGGACTAAAAAGCAATTATTTATAGGCACTGACTAAACGACCCCCGGCGGTTGTGCTTATTTGCTCAATAATAAGAAGAAAACCACTGTTCGGCGTTTTATCTTTTACGTATATAAAAACCGCCGAAAATGTAAATTAATGTTTGTTTTAAATTATTGTAATTGTTATTACTGGCGGTTTTTACTTATTTTATCGGTAGATACAGGGGCGGAATAGGGGGGCTAGGGGTTCTTAGTCCCCCCAAGCCGTAGATTAGCCCCCCAAATTATTATTGAACATTTAAAATGTATTGGTGTTTTTTGACTAATACACTCTATAAACTAGGGCTTAAGCCCCCCAAAATTCAGCGGCTAGTTGCGCCACTGGGTAGATATATTGCTTATAATAACCGCCGAATAATAGTTTAAGTTAATCTAACCCTATAATAATAACTTACAGCACCCTTTAAAAAAACAAATTGGGGTACTATAGCGGGATGGGGACAGGCAAATAAAACCACTATTGTATATATCCTAAGGTTTCGTGGCTTAATTGTCACTTTATCTACTGCTTATAATTAAAAAAGATTACAAAACTATTTCGTCACACGGGTCCAATATTTTACAACATTAAAAAACACTTTAAAAACAATATATTATCAGACACTCAAACAGGAAAGGCGAAGGAATAACATCAAGAGGTCATAGTTAAAAACTTAAAATTTTCCTGAGAATTTTAAAGTTTCTTCCACCCTCAAAACATGCATACTCTAATTGGTAATATTTTAGTTTTAGTTCTATAAACGATCAGTTTTTTTCTGACTCTCTTGGCTTTTCCTTTCCAAAAAGAAGTAGGTACTTTTTTTTAACTTATAAAGAGCTTTGACAAAATCTTCGTAGGTGTCAAACGTGCAGGGTTGGAAAATAAAAAAGTCACCTACAAAAGCCACTGGCTTTTTGTGGGAAAAAACCACTATAATTTTAAACAAAAAGCCACCACACAAAAATCCATACAAAAGTCCAGTAAATAAACTGTTCTTAACGGAAACACATAATTTATTAAAAACATAAAAATAAAACAGTAATTATTCTAGAATACTGAAATAACATAGATAATGATAATACTCAATAATTTTACAAGTTTGGGAACTCTCTCTGGATGAAGCCTGTTTTTAAGGTCATTCCAGACAAATCTATAAGTATTAAATATTGTTTACAAAAAAGCAAATGCTGCAGGAAAAATATGGAGATGTAAAAAAATCTTTCTTTTTTATTAAATTATTATCTTTTTTTATTAAATAATTAAATTTAGATTTGACAGTTTGCCACCACTTACTATATGCTCGAATACTGTTTAATACCAAAGTTTCAAAGAATGATTTTAGAATACAGTTCAGTGTCTTTTATTCGTAACAGCAGGTAATTTTGTACGAAATCAGTCTAAAGACTTTTTTTCCTGCCGCCAATTTGCTAATTTGCCGATTTGATATTAAAATTTGAGGTGGTCAAAAATTCAGAAAAACACAAAAGTCCTTCAAAAACACAAAAAACACAAAAGCTAATACAAAGAGCCAAAAATCTAGCCACCACTACACAAAGAGTTGGTTTTTGCCAATCCTGCAATCGTGTCTCCCAGTTTTATTTTTGTTTTGTGATCAATAAAAAATATATTATTAAACAATAAAACAAATAATTATTAAGGTTGGGTATAAGAAAACCGCCGACAATAACAAATTAATTTAGATATTCGGCGATTTTCATATATACAAATAGATAAAACCGCCGGACGGCGGTTTTCTTCTTATAATTATGCAAAACCGCCGGCCAGTGCTTTATTTATAACTTAGCTCATAATTTTTTGGTTCCATTCGACTTTCTATCACAAAAAACCTAATACCAACCTGACCATTGTTTTTTATAGTATTAAATAATACTCCGTGTTATTTTGATTGTTTAAAACCACAAAATGAGAAACAAGAATAAAAATTATTATAAATAACCAGTTTCCGCGGGACATGTTATGGTTCTAGTAATTAAATCAGTAATAATACAATTTTTGAAGAATTTACTAAAAAAAAATTAGACAGTACATTTCACTACTTGTTCTAAGACGTATTTTTTATAAATCTTGATTTATTTTAATTTCAAAATGCCTACAGTTTCTGCAAAAATCAGAAGACATAGTATTCCTGTTTTGTATACGCGTGGGAATCATTTTGAAGTTGGTTTCGATGTGGTAAGTACTTATTATACAGGGTGTTTAGTAGGTACAGGGTCGTCTATGGAGGAGTGAACGAATGTTGAATGTAAAATATTTCTTCGATGGTTTCAAAATAGGTGATTGAATATTATTAAATTGAAACGTCGCGATTTGTGGGCAAAAACCTAAAATTTGTTTTTAGCATGGGTCCTGTTTTTAGTAAAAATGCTACTTAATTGACCAAATAATCATATCCTAAAATCATAGATTTGTGGGTCCACGCATCATTGAAATTTATTCCATTATAGTATAAAACAATTGCATGTAGTAAGCAGAGTTGGGTCGAATACTGAAATTTGGTATTCGAATACGAATACGAATACCGTTAAAAAAGTATTCGAATACCGAATATTTTTGAATACCTACAAAAAAGTATTCGAATACTCGGTACCTATTCATGAAAACCACGATTGGGTATTCATGAATACTGAAGAGCCAAAAAACCTCCTTTCTCTTGAGAAAGCAACTCATTCTTATTTTTCTACGTTTTTCCATAACAAAATGCGTTGTTCTTGCTTTAAAAACTAATCATTTCAAGCATACAAGACGTCTCTAAAATTTTCAAAAATAACTTTTCTTTTTTAAACTATTGACTTCACTTTTGGAATGGGGATACATGTACACACTATCTACGATCCACCAGATAGTCATGATTTAAACTGACATATTAAAATTTATTATACACATCCCTTTTGTGTAAAATGGAGATAAATACATATTAGTCTAATCTATTTCGAAAAAAAAAAATGTGTAGAAAAAAATAGAGAATTTGTATTACAAATAAAAAAACCTGTTAGTCGATTTGCTTTAGTGAATTTGTTATAAAAACAATTGTAATGTAATATGTGGACAGTGTACACTGTACACTTAGTTGCAAAAATCTTTAATACATATGTTACTTTTATATGTTGTACTAAGCTACTTGTTTTTTTTTTAATAGCCAAACCCCAAAGAATTTAAAATAAATAATTTAAATATATTTTGTTTGCAAAAATAAATGTAGATCTGTTCAAAATTACTTACCTATTAGGACCATAGAAACAACAGTTCAAGAATTAAAAACATATTGAATTACATTTGTTTTTTAATTTTGTAAACTAACTTCCTAAACTGTTACTTTGCAAATGATGATATATATCATCAATTTTAGGCGTTCAACCGATTATAACCGCGGTAATAATTCGTGACAACTTTGACGTATCTTTGACGTATAATACACGTCAACATAACCGATTGGTAAATACCGTTTTACAATTGGTTCTTCGCCTAAAATTGATGTATGCCTTTATTAAATTTAACCCCGTCGTCGGCAAAACCACCGCGAACATGTTTTAACCCGCTTAAGATGCATAAAAAGTAACGTAATATTCATAAAATAAGCAAACAGTATTTGAATTCAGGATATGAATACCAGAATATAGGTATTTGAATATCAGTATTCGAATATCGATATTTGAATACCGATATTCGAATATCGGTATTCGAATACCGGTATTCGAATATCGGTATTTGAATACCAGTATTCGAATATCAGAATATTCAAAAGCGATATTCAGAATAAAGAATACCGAATACTGACCAAAAAAGTATTTTGTCGAATACCGAATATCAAACACATAAATCCTATTCGAATACCGCACAAATGTATTTTGATTAGTATTCAGAATACCGAGTATTCTAGGCTAAAATGGCATATACACCAACAGACAATTTCAAGGATTTTATAAAGTACAAACATATGCATTAAATAAATTTAAAACTTATTTGTATTAAAAACATTTAACGTGTATAATATGATAGGGTATGTAAATAATCTTGATTGTGTTTAAATATAACAACAAAGTTCACGAAAAATGTCTTCGTTCTAGGTGAGACTAAGCGCATTAGCATGGGCCCACTTTGAACAACCTTGGATTGTAGATTTTGTTTTATATTTACCAACCTTTAGGAAAAAATTGTTATTTTTCTACCAAGGGCGCAAAATAGCACTTTTACGTCCGCGGCTGAAAGTTGTTGCCCAAGTTCCGCGAGGGCAACAATCAGCTGTGGGCGTAAATGTGCTTTACGCCAGAGGTACAAACAACACTTTTGTACGACTGAAATTAATATGTAAGCATTCTCTTTAGTTAGAAGAAAATTTCCCAGCTTTTAATGTTTCAAATTGTAAGCAAAATATAGTAAGAACATTTTAAAAGCGCAAATTCGGTACCCTTTGAAAATAATACAAAAAACATAAAAAAGGCCGCCTGCAATCCGACTATTTTATACGAAGGCGCCGCTATCCTTTACAGCGACGCGCCGATACACTATGGGATAGAAATCCATTATTTTGGCCAAAAAGCAACTTTGAAATTTTAATGGCTCATGCTGTGTATTTCAAAGTAGATACTCCAAACTACATGTACGCAAAATTATAAAAGGATATGACGACTTCTATTGGAGTAATAAGAAACTTGAAAATGTATTTTAAGTAAACATAAATATACAACATTTAATCTACTTAGTTAATTATTAGCCTTGTTTACTAAAAAAAGTAAAAGAGTTTAAATAATAAGAGCTATTGTTGTGTTTCCGATGCAGTCTCGCGAAGTCTCGCTATTTTTGTCAAAGATTTTTTTACCTTTTTCTTTATCAGTTTTTGTACTTACAATTGCCTTCCTACTTTTTGCTACTCCTGAGTGTAAGGACAGATACAAGATTTTTTTTATAATTTACAAGGTTTTCCATTTTAAAATTTAATATGCTTTGTCCTACACTGTATATCCTAAAAGATAAAAGCATTCTGATGAAAGATATGGATTCTACAGAATCTACCCAACAAAACAGTGTTTTTTATTTATTTTATACGTTAAAAAATGAAAAAAGTTAGGAAGATGTATCTCTATTACGCTTCTAAGAATAATTTAAAATTATTTTTCAGATTTGGATGGTCATATTTCCGAAACTATTTGAGATAGACACATCAAATGTAGTATTTTTTTAAAGCATTTTAAAAGATTTTTGGTGGTGATATAATATTTAGGGTATTCCATTTAAAAAAATCATACCTATTGTCGTACCCTGTATATCATATGAGATAATAATCATCGGATTACTGATTAGAATACTACCAAATTAACCAAACAAGCTGACATTTTAGTTTATTTTGTACAATAAAAATAATAATGTTAAGGGGGTGTAAATTTATAATAACATATAATAAGTTTTAGGTTTCCAAAAAGCATTTGTAATAATTTATAATATTTTTCCAGTAAAAAGCACCTAACTTAAAGTTGATTGTAAGTTTCATAATTTTGACCAAAAAATAATTTTTATTCCATAGTGCGATGACCAGCTGCATCAACCGGCATATCATAAAAGAAATATAGCAAAGGCGGCCGCGAAGACAAGCACGCCGATTTATTGGCTTTAAACTTTTTTGTGATTTTTTTCTTATCAAAGAGCACCGAATTTACATTTTTAAACTGTTCCTTCTATACTTTTAAAATATGTTTAATTAAAGGCGAATTTTTTATTGTCAACGGTTCAAAACATTTTAAAAACATAAAATGAAATGGCAATATAAATATAAGAGTTAGATAGAGATAGGTATTCAAATGTTTTTAAAATGTTTTGAACCGTTGATAATAAAAAATTCGCCTTAAATCAATTGTTGTATACAGGGTGTCCCATTTTGGTTGTCCCTTATGGGAAACTTGGAAACCATAAGAGATATTAAAAATCCGATACCCCATCCTCGAGCTCTTTTTGGAGAAAACATATATGGTAAAAACAGATCATCGCTATCGCGAAGCGTTTCAGAGATACAGGGTGATTCTCGATTTTTTACTTTTTGAAAAGGTCCTGTAGCTTTGTTGTTATTACAGATACGAGAAAACTAATTGCACATTATACAGACACTTTTTCCGTAGAAAAGTGGCGTAGTCAAAAATTTTTTTGAGCTTTCATTTTTGACATATGACCCAAACATGTTTTTTTTATTAGGAACACCCTATAAATGATTAGGTAATTAAATTGCTTGTTTTTTTCTGATTAAAATAATATATCATACGGTTTAATAAACTTTTACGTCAAATATTGGAAAAATTATGATTTTAAAGACGCATTGCGGCTTCTATCTGTTTTTAAATTGTTTTAAATTTTTTGTTTTAAAAGGAATCTGTCATTCCTTAGCTCAGGAGACATTTCCGTAGAAAAAAAATAAAAAAAAATTAATTAATTAATGTTTTGTTTTTTTTCTACGGAAATGTCTCCTGAGTTGAGGGATGGCAGTCTTTTCAAAAAGTAAAAAATCGAGAATCACCCTGTATCTCTGAAACGCTTCGCGATAGCGATGATCTGTTTTGACCATAAATGTTTTCTCCAAAAGAAGCTTGAGGATGGGGTTGTCAGATTTTTAATATCTCTTATAGTTTCCAAGTTTCCCATAAGGGACAACCAAAATGGGACACCCTGTACAGGGTTATTTTTAGATTGATATATTCTTCTTAACACAGTTTAGAATGCAAAGAAATAAGAAAATTTTTCAAATAAAATTATGTTCGAAAATGCTTCGTTTCCGAAATACAGAGTCTAAAAGATTTAAGAAAAAATGCCTTTTAAATCTTAACTTTCCTACCACTCCAGATATGTCTATAAAATTTGGTACACTTCTTTAAACCATTGCATTACATTTTTTACTGCAAAAGTTTTCAAAACAATTTCACCAGTGGCGTTCGAACAAGATTTGCATTAATTTTTTTTTAAGAAAAAGTGTACGCCACTGCTTTTTCTTCGAATCAATATTATTTTTAAAATATTCATTTAGTTTGGAGTTAATTTGATGTCCTGTTGGTTTTTCATACGACCAACAGTTTTAGTTTAAAAAATAAAACTCATTTTAATGCTTGACAAATACCTATATGGTGTTTTATATGTAAAATTCGTTTTTGGCTTTTATTAAAAATTATAACTACTGATTATTTTTTTTAGGTTTAAATAGTAGTAAAGTAGGTTTTTGATCCTTTTTTAAGGCAAATTAGACAAAAACGAGTAATACATACAAAACATATCACATTTTAGCGATTTTGCCGTGCATCAAGATGGCTTTTATTTTTTAAACGAAAACCGTTCGTTGTACTAAATAATATCAGAGGGTCTTTTCAGTGACGAAAATTTTTGTGCGTCACGCTCCAGGGCTTGAAGCTCTTGAATTGCTCTAAAAAGTTAGTCACTGGAACGCATCCTTAGACAAGGAAAGAGATACTTTAAGAAATTTTAAAATTTCGTTGTTTTTAACCTTTCTTGGCTTTATAATAATAATCTCTTTTTAATATCTAATTCCATTTTAAATAAATAATTTTAAAAATCCATCCTTAATCATAAAAAAACACGTTTGAAGCACAAAACCAAAAGAGGGGTTGGTGCATGAGGGGCAAGGGGAAAGAAAAACGGAGTAGCTCAGGTGCATAACACTTTCCGTCACTGGAACGCCATAAAGTAGAACAAAATGCTCCTGAGCTACTCGGGAGCGCTCTATTTGCGTCACTGGAAAGCCACTCTGGAGACCAAATTAACTCCAAAGTAAATAAATATTTTAAAAATACCATTGATTCGAGAACAAAGCAGTGGCGTACTACTTTTTTTCTTAAAAAAAATCAATACAAATCTTGTTCAAACCTCACTGGTAATTTTTTTTTAATATAGTAAATGTATTGTAATGGTTAAAAAGAAGTGTACCAAATTTTGTGAACATACCTTAAGTGGTAGAAAAGTTATGATAAAAATGCATTTTTTTCTTAAATCTTTAAACCATGTATTTCGGAAACGAAGCATTTTGAAATATAATTTTATTTGTAAAAAGTTCTTATTTTCTTTCATTCTGTATTTTATTTAAAGGAAATCGTTTTAAAAAACGGACTTTTATATTATTAGACAGTTACTTTAGGTGCTACACAACATTATTGTACGATTAACTCCATATCACACTATTTGCGAGTTACAACGTTGTTTGTTAAGTTTTCGACAGCAGGCCAATAATTTTTAAACACTCCTCTGTATACTATAATTTTTAATCCTTAACCTAAATATTATATTTATAACTATATTATCTATTTTACAAATATTTAATTAAATAATGAAAATAGGTCACTTAGAATGTTGACGTAAGATAATCCGTGCATATTCCACTTAAAAATATTAAATTTCGCGATACCAAATACTTATTTGTATCGATTAACGAATTTGGGACGTTTTTTACAAACCTTAAAAATTACTTACTTGGGTCAATCGACTTTTTTGTCCCAGTTTTAAAATTTTCATATTTATGAACTTTTTTTTGAAATATTTATTTATTTAAATAATAGGTTGATGGCCACTCTTCAAGCTTTCACGAAATTAATGCTGGAGTGCCCCAGGGTTCAGTACTAGCACCAACTTTGTTTCTTCATCACATCAACGATCTTCTTGCTTCCACAACCAATCCCATTCATAGTTATGCTGACGATAGTACCCTTCACTCCACTTTTCAGGTTCCCAAACCAATCTCTCAACCCGACTTGGGAAAGCAAACGCAGGGCGATGTAGATATCTCTTTCACAGGATCTCAATTTGATATTGGATTGGGGCGCCAAAAATCTCGTTCAATTTAATGCATCCAAAACACAGTCATGTTCCTTGTCGCGAAAAAATCATCAAACACTCATCCTTTGCTTATGAGTGGCCAGGTTTTGCAGAGCGGGGACACATTTAACCTTGTGGGCGTCACGCACTAAACTCATTGTATCTATAGCCACCGCGGCTTCAAAAAGCTTGGATTCCTTTTCCGAGCCAAAAGTATTTTTCTCCTTCCAATTTATACACTTTGTATTTGTCCCAAATTCGACCCTCTTTGGAATATTGTTCTCATGTCTGGGGAATGGCATCCCCTACAACCCTCAGCATTCTTGATGCCATTTAAAGAAGGGCTGTTCGTCTTATTAATGATCCTTTACTTACTCAAAGACTTCCTTCTCTTACCCATCGTCGAGCTGTGGGAGATCTATCGCTTTTCTATAGATACTTTTACGGCTTCTGCTCCGACGAATTATCCAGTATAGTGCCTCCTCTTGCAGCTCCCAACAGAGAAACTCGTGGTGCCGCGCGTATTTATCCCTATACGGTTCAATTGGACAGGCCCCGAACTTCCCATTTCGTTCGTTCTTTTATCCCTAGAGTTTATAGACTGTGGAACCTACTGCCAGCGGAGGTATTTCCTTCCCCCAAATCTTCAAGTTTTTAAGTCCCGTGTTAACAAACTTCTCTTACTCCTGCTTAAGACACCCACGGTACGTTAGTATTTAGGCTTTCAGCCTTCGTGGATTGTCCAAAGATAAAAAAAGGTCATTACTTCATCAATTGTAATCTGCAATGAGCAGAGCACTTTAATCAGTTTCAACAATAAAACCCGAAAAATCCACATTAGGTACTTACGTCTCATGTACAAAAATTCTAACCCAAAACAATCAAATTTTATAATATTTCGATGAAAACAATCATTGTGGTCAGTCAATTTATTAATTTTATTTTGTTTCATAAGATGTCAGGTAATACAGGAAATAAAGTTTAAAAAGGTTAAACTTTTCAATTCTTTGGTTCTGCATGGATTTACTTGAGATTTTGACAGAAAGTAGGAAATAGCCCAAGGATCTAATCTATATCGAACCGAAGGTCGCCAAAACCAGTGGTGGATTTCATATTTGCCGCACGTAAGCTATTAATGTTTGCCGCCTCTAATTTTTTAAAACACCGGCACACCGTGCTTTCCGTCCACGTTCTGACCGTAACATGTGCTACCGTACTCCAAACCGAAAACTCAGACAGGCGTCGATAAATTCTTTCCGATAATGAAGATAGTCTGCTTGGCGCCTGCGCGCCACACCTCGGGGATGAGTGGTATCCAAGCACACGAATACCATTTTTCGCCCATGAAAAGTAATTTTTGTTTCGCGCAGGTAATAACATTGGCAATCCGTCCAAATCAGTGTCTGTCAGCACAAAAAGTCTACATACACCATTTTAAGCACCATTTTTAAGGTTTAATCATGATTTTATTGTATTTGATAACATGGGCTCTTATTTTACTGAAAAAAAAATAGGGGAAAATGGCCTAAAATGACATACTTTATAAATTTTGGCCTATATTTAAAAAAATAATAATGCGATTGATTATAAAATATAAGTGCCTTTATAACTTATTCTTAATCATTACTTAAGCCAAGGTTCACCTAATCCAACATAGAAAAAAATATAACAAGTATTTTTCATAATGTCTCCAAGTATGTCATTTTAGGCATGGTGTCAGATAAAATGACACAATAGCTTAGGTTAAAATGGCATATAACTTCAACAGACGATTTTAAGGATTTTAAAAAGTGAAAACATGTAAAGTATATAAATTTAAACTCGTTTGTATTAAAATCATTTAACATTTATAATATAATAAGGTATGTAAATAACCTTGACTGTTTTTTAATTTAACAACAAAGTTCACGGAAAATATCTTCGTTCTAGGGACTAAGAGCATTCAGCATGGGCCCATTTTGAACAATCTTGGCGTATAGATTTCGTTTTATACTTACCAACCATCAAGAAAAAAGTTCTTGACGTTAACAAACACGTTAAAATAGTATGTCATGTTACACTTATTACATGTGTCATTTTACCCAAAAACGACAATTTAGCAAAAATGCCTTAATTTTGAGAGTACTAATATACCTATGGAAATCATATTTATAAATAAACATAGCCAAATTATTGTGTTTCAATAAAAAAAATCACAAAATTTGTAACAAAACTATGTATCTTTGCAAAAATGCACAAATTTTAAACTGATTAGAATTATTTTGCGGCTGGTGAATCCGAAATTGAACTTTAAATGTCGTGCAAAAAAAATCAGGGACATGCACTTGTACGGTAATTTTAATACTAACTGCAGTAATCATATAACACACTTAAAAAGTCGCTGGTAATGCGGGAAATTAAAAAAATATGAAATGTGTCATTTTACCTAAGTATGCCATTTTAGGCAGGTTTCCCTACATATGTAGAAAGTAAATGTTGCTCGAAATGGTGTACGGAAACTTTTGCGCTGACATATATTTCCTTATTAAAATTAAATTTTTACTACCAAATATTTTTCTACCTGGGGCCATTTTCAACTCTTGCCTGGTTGGCCCCTGGTCCCTATTCCGACACTGAGTGTCTAAATAAACGTTTTTTTCTTATTTTGATGAGTGGATTGGTTCTACCATAGCAGTTTGGCAAGACCTTTTATGAACACTCTGTATAAAAACGAAATATATGAACTTAATTTTTTTTTTTATAAATCATTCGCTAGACCGACTCTAAGTAAACACCTCTACATTTCCACCTTCAGTAATTAATAATCATTATATGTAATTACTAAAATTACGTCTTTTAACCGCAAAAAATGATTTATTATCATTATTTTATTTTTCTATGTACGTATGTATGATTTCCTTATTTTTTATTTTTCCTTGTTTGAAAAGGGAGTTATTTTTAGGTCATTATATCTAGAGCAAGAAACCTTTGAATAAAT
The DNA here is from genome assembly GCA_014170235.1 of Listronotus bonariensis. NCBI lineage: Eukaryota > Metazoa > Arthropoda > Insecta > Coleoptera > Curculionidae > Listronotus > Listronotus bonariensis. The sequence goes on along the minus strand of JACEGR010003552.1, from coordinate 2,504 downwards.
TAACAATAAAACGCTAACTTTTAATAGGGGGAGGGTAAAAATCAATATGTGTTGGAGCTCCTTTTACTGGTTGATAATAACAATGAATGGCTTTACAAAAATATTTGTAAACACTTTTTGTAGCTTTTATTATTCTTTGGATTATCTGCTGACTTTGACAATATTTAAATTAGCCAATAAGAATTTGGAAATTTGATAGTCCCTACCGCTTTTTACGCACATGGGACCCCGGCTTAAAACGACTCTGGTTCTGCCAAGGGGGCGTCCTTAAATTACGTGAGACATTTTAGGGGGAGGGGTCGAGGAAAATCTCACCAAATCTCACGATGGGGGAAGGGGGAACCTGTGAATTTTTTTGTGTAGGTAAAAAGGTGGCAAAATTTGGGGGCGGGCTTCCCCAGGAAAATGTGATGTATTATTGCTTTTTGGATGGAGACCTTTTTTTTGCTCCCCTAGAAGTAAAACAAGTGTTGCCAGATTTTCATATGGTTTCAAAAATAATTGCATTGACTGGTTTATATTGTTGTCGATCAGTTTCAATGCAAATCAATACATATCCTTATACGGTTCGTTTCATTTCCCTTCTTGACAGTTGGACAGGGGAAATTTCATGTGTTTATTATTAACATTACCAAAAATCCATTTACTTTCCGATAATCTTTGAATCATTTTAAGAAACTTTTCTATATACAACTTTATTCTAAAACAAATATTTAAAAAACGGCTGCGTATCGCGCTTTAGCCCAATTTAACGTGCTACGGCATCCTCTTAAGCATTTTAGCTTTAATGTTTGTATCGGGTGATAGATATCGGACCGATTAAAGGTTCCGTTAAAAAAATTAAGACGGTTTCCGGCGTTACCTGCTGGGCGGGGCTTTCCGGACCTCCCTAATCCATTTTTTAAATTAAGCTACACCAGGCGGCCACTAAAAAATCCAATGTAAAAATCTGGTCCACGTATTTTTGTAATAAGACAAGCGGTTTTTGGGAAGAGACATATGTATATAGAAAAAAGAAAAATTATTTTCACCACAAAAATGCGGTTTGGAAATATTCCTAGTGAATTTTGAGACGCCCTGTACAGCAGTTTAGTTTATCGGACAAACCTTGTTATTGAATGAACCGTAATTAAGTAAATGTGTTATTGAGCTTCCTAACTAAAAAACTATATTAAATATTATTTTAATATCTATTTTAATATACATTTCTAAACCTTGTAATAACACTTATGGTCTTATTAGGCATGTCTAAAGTGATAAATAATATAGAAAATACAAAATAAAATAAATAAACCGTTTTATAAGTAACGGTAAATATTAGTATAAACAGTGTTCTTCTTATCAAAAACCAACTTTTTAATTCATCAAGGTTTATTTGTGACTTATATTTGATGATTCTCGTCTATATTTACCAGTAAATAAGGTGGTCACAAAATAATTTCGTATCGCAAAGAAATGTATAAGAGACATTTCTTGTTGCTTTACTGAAAGTTGTAAGGAAGGAATTCTACTGTATAATTCTTTAGAGCAGAAGTTATGAATATACGATAAGCAAGATTAGAAAGCGTTATGGTAACGTTAGGAAAAAGGAGAGATCTTTTTATTGGTAATATAATATACTACCCTGAGTGTTAACACTAGTATCACCATTAAAAAGATTTTTAAAAAACCTTTAAGAAAATACCACATTAAGTACATCTAACTTTATTACTTTCGAAAATACGGCTATCGCAATCAGGTATTTCCATAAGTAATATTTAAAGTACCGCCATTTTGTAGTAAGTAGGAAAAGATATTGACTTTATATTCTAGGGTTATAAAGAACTCGTCAGGAGCTGTAAAATGGTGGATCACTCGGCTCCCCTTTCGATTTAAGAATTTTGGGGTTCGAGCCTCGGTGGCTAGGGGTTGAAGGGACGCCTTTCAATTTTTGTAAAACGGTCTCCCTCAACAAATATCTTAACGTGTTTCGGCGATTTTCCCAAATCTGTCCCTTTTCGCACATAATTGAGTGGTAATTTTTAAATGAACACCCTGTATAAAATAAGCTGCACTACTGATTCACTAACCAATTTTCCTCTAAAAAAATTAATTTCCTCTTAAAAATAAATAAAAAATATGATATTAATAAAATAACTGTAACATCGAATAGACGACACTGCTAAAAAAATGGTTAGCATTTAGTTACCCGAAAACCGTACATAAAATAAACCAAAGTCAAAGATCAAATTTCTTATGAATTAAACGAGATTTCGATTTTTTTTTATTTTAAGAATAGACATTGGCGTTCCTTTTTTCCTTAAAAGTATCTAAGTACATAGGTAGAAAAGAAAATAGGCAGGGTGTTTTCTAATTGAAAGTCATTATTGAAGGAGGTGATTTTTGTGTTTTTTGAGAAGAAAACTTTATATGAACGTTAAAATTTTCAAAAAACCAAATCATTTCGAAAACACTTTTTAGTAAAACTGTTATACTGATATAAACCTTATTTAAAAAAGTATTTT